>JAQFZE010000743.1:0-22756 GCA_034695245.1 Dicyrtomina saundersi | reverse complement strand
ATGAATGCAAAGTATGAAAAAATACAAAATATTTTTACAACCGCCAATAGTCAAAAAATAATTCCCGTGAGCATTTATTTATTTCTCTAACTAATAATTGCGGAAATAAATAATTAACAGCTAATTGCGGATCGGACACCACCAATTGGATTTTTCAAACCGCTCATTGGATTTTAGCCTTATTACTGTGTTAACCAAAAGTCAAGCGTGATATACTCTACTAAACTTGAAGTTACTCACTGATGACAAATGGCGTCATCGTATTTGGTCAATTTTCTGATACTTACTAACTACGTAGTAAACTCCCTATCAACTCCCTATCAACTCCCTTCAACGCTTAATGTATACCCTTTGTTTTACTCTGACCACTTCGATCAACAATCTTGGCGCTAAAAGCTAAAAGCTTAGATATCAAGGGATCGTTCTTAAATATCGTCATCGAAATATCATCATTTTAAGGACCCTATGATCCACCTGTCATCAGTTTGACTATTGCGTAATAACGGCTATCTTTAGCCTTGGATGTCATCAGTTATCAGTAGTATCCAAACAGACCTATTCACCCTACGAACGTCGAGTGACGTCATTAATAGACGATCTCCAAAGTCTCCAATCTCCAATGCTAAATCCTACCTAACCTAAACCTAAAAATCCTCCTAAATTCTAAATAATAAATAAAAGAAAATAACTAAAAAATTACAATAACAATAACAATAAGGACAATAATAACAATAACAATCAATAAAGTTAAGTTAAATAAATAAACAGTCTGAAACTAAACACATTCTCGGAATCCAAGGAAAATTTTGGGCGCCCAATCACACGGCTTCAAGCTGCGGTACACTGTCACGAGCTCCAACTTTCAAACATTCTTGCCTGAAATTACGAAGTTGGAGTTGAAGGTAAAAGGTCGAAACCACACGAAAATTTCATTTTCAGTTTTCACTCTAAAGTCTGTGAGATTAGTTGTTTCATTTGAACTTAAATGTTAAACGGCACACAAAATACCTATCTAAACTCAATCGCAATACAGGATTGTTTTTGGCGATAGGAAGCGTTGACTCAACTCAACCTGCAACATCAAGGGTAAAAAATTATTTTTCTCGTCTTGCTGTCTTGCCTTCACTTTCATAGTTAATAGCAATAGTTTATAATTAGGTATGTATGTGGTTTGTATTTGTTATTATCCTTGTGTGTTTGTGATATTGTGAAATATGAATTAAGTTCAGGTAATTACTCGACTTGAACCTGGAACTTTACACGGTGAACGAGTTGGGTCGTTGGGTGCTTGGATATTGCATTGCAAAGTAGCAAAGTCGTATCGCATCACAGTTGACAGTATCGAAGTTGCGATATAGAACAATAATGTACAATGGAGCTTGGTTATATGTTATAGTTGATAGTGATTATTTCCAATTTCTGACTCTTGCTAATATGTTTGATAGCATCATTCAATGAAAAACTCGTATCGTTAATATTAAACATCACCTTGCGTGCAAATAGTTTGTTTCGGTTGTATGTATTTCGGTGGTAAGTCGTAATAGTCGTGTGAGAGTTCGAATACACGTATTCGATTGCAAATTTGCAACGGTTTTTTATTTGATTTTTAGTTTTGAAAAACTTGTTTTATACTGCTTTCTTGCTAGGCAAACGTATGACCTCAGTTCGCGGGTATCGCAGTCACACTTTTTAAGTTGCTTTTAATTGATTGGTAAGATGTAAAGGTAGTTATTAGGGAGGGGCTGTATAATAATGACAAGTCACAAGTGATTATTATCAATTATGGGTGGGATAGGATCAATATCCAAGTTGTTTTTGAGGAGTATTTGGCCTTAATTTAATTTATCGTAATCAGTAATTGATGAAACTCCTACATGCTCCCCGACGTTCGAGGTACAATTCAAAATAACCACATAAGTAGTAGCTGAAAACTAAGAACTAGTATCAAATCTATTAGTCCAATGTTTTTCTAAGCCAGTCAAATTTATTTCATGATTAGTAGCCAACGAGCTTTTATTGTTCATGCCGAAGAATCACTGTTGCTTGCGGTCATGAGCATTACCTTAATCAGATTACGTCTGCAGAAAAAATAATAATAAAATCATGAGTACTATATGTTAGCATGGCCAAGAAATAACCAAAGAACCAATCATATAATAATTTATTATTTCTGCCCTGGGGATAACTACTGCTGTTGCATCCGAAAGGCTGTCCAAATCTGTAAGAGATTTGTATTTTTAGTTGTCTTACACGATTCTTCTAAACTTGCGTTCACAGAATCTAATCTGTAACCTGTGATCTGTAATCTATTACGTAAAGATGTCCTCCGATTTTTAGACAAATGTTTGAACATAGTTCATTTCATGTATAATCACCAAAACTGTTGACAAGAGTTAAAGTTCATATTATATGATTGATGAATTTATTATTTGGTTTGCTTTAGCTTACGAATGGCAGGAACTGAGGATGACTCTAGCCATTCCGATATGGGCGATGCAGCTGGGGATATTTTCAGATACTATAATGGCGATGATGATTTAGTTGTGGATGCCGATAGCAATGAAGAGTTTGAAGAGGGTGAAATCATTCTTGTTGAGCATAATGTTGATGGTGAAGTTGAAGATAATGTAGAGGAAATGGATCTCGAGGAGCGATTTAAGAATAAGCCGCATCCTTTGTGCATTCCTTCGGTAAGCATTAATAGTGGCAGTATTTTTTACACTGGTGCACCAGTACCACCAATGCGAAGTTTTTCTTCTTTTTAGATGCTGATTTACTTTCTCACATAATGTTTTCACACTCATTAAACTATATATACTTTTCGTATGTGAGATTTTGGTAGCTACTTTATTGTTCATAATTGCCTGTGGTCTAAAATTGATTCTTATGTACAACTGAGGATTAAAATTAAGGATTAATAGGCACTAGCCTTTATTTATCAATTCACCTATGTTTTGGCCGTTGGGGGGATGTTACGTATGGTCTTATGTACGTAAGGGGTCGTCCTCGTCGTTAGAAGCAGTGTGCGGGCATTTTATAAGTGTAGTTGAAGTTCAATACAACTTTATAGCAAGAGATGTTTGAGCTAGGATAAGATAATAATACGTAATATGGCGTCGACTACCAATTTTTTCTTATCGTTAGTTCTGGAAATTTTAATTAGGTATTCTGTTTTGTTTATTCAATTTCTACAGATTGTTGCTGATGTGTGTAAATACTTAGCAGTTCAAGACTTAGAAAATGTGCGATCTGTGAATCGTCTATGGAATGCTGAAGCGTGTAACATTCTTCGTAAAACGCGAGTTATAGAAATCATTGATTTGGACACATTGATTCGATACAACAACCGTATGTGTGATACAGTAGACTTTCCCCATACATCATTTCATCTGTGGACTGACGATATATCTGACTTAGAACCGAATATCAACAAGTTTTTCGCAAAGTTTGGATCACACATTAAATCCTTGGATTTCGAACAGCTCTTCTTGGATGGTGACCATCTGTTTGAGATTTTGAGCAATAAAGTGCCTAATCTAGAGTCATTAACTCTGCTCAATCTTCCACGCCGCCTTGTACCGCCGCAGAATCCACCCGTGAGATTTATCAATCTGAAGTCTATAAGTTTTGTTCGATTTCCATCAGAAGGTCAACGTCCCCGAGGCTTCCTCAACGATCTCTTTGCGGCTGCTCCGAACCTTGAACATGTTTCTGTTTTAAAAAACGCCAATGGATCCCCACTTGAAGTTGAACCATATCCATTGGCAACTTTTCTCTTTAATTTGATTGTAAATCAACCGGAGCCTCTGAGACATTTAACGTGCCTCGATTTTCAATTTCGCCTCAAGGAAGAACATATCGAACCTTTTACATCCAAATTATTTCCGCTTCGCAGCTTGGATGTGTCTTTGGATTCAAATGTAAAAGCTCGAAGTTTTACTGCGTTTATGTTAGCTCTGAGTCCAACAATTGCGAATATTTCCTTGGCCTTTCAAGAAAATTCTTCTTTGGCAAAAACATTGCCTGTGGCACACATGATTCATTTAGTGTCGCTAACATTGACTAATTTCAAAGGTTCCTTACTGTTCGTTGAAGATATGCCTGAATTAAAAAATCTTGTTCTCCATGAGATAGATTTAGGCGACACATTGCCTCTACGAGGATTTCGAAAAGTAGACGATCATCGATTATCGAGTTTTGTTTCATCAGCCGATGCCTCTGACAGGGATGTAGTAGCTAGAGTAGCATGGTGCTTTCCAAACTTATCCATCCTTCATTTAGATAAACTGGGAGATGAAGGACTTGGAGTTATTTACCGCGAGCTACCTTTCATTAGTGAATTGTTTCTGACAAATGGCACTTTCACGGATTCGGGAATATCTGGAGTTCCTGCTGAAGTATGCAATGATTTGTGGGAGACAATGACCATTTTTGATGTTGTTCCGGAACGGTTCCGTCGAGACTTGTTCATTGGCAGCTTACCACGTAAGATTTCGTGTTTTTACCATCAGATTTTTTCCTTTCAAATTTGGTTGCATTATTATGAATATTCTAAAAAGTCCTACAACTAATAGTGTACAAGCTGTATTAAAATTTAATGTGTTATTTGAACATTAAAATAATTATTGCAGACTTACGCAAAGCAAGACTTGAATCGCCTCTAATGACTGACTTGGCTATAATGTTCGGGCTAATAGGCTGCTCAAAACTCAACTGCTTATACCTGAAATCTGCTAAGGTTTGAATGTTTTTTATGAAGATATACTCTATACACGTAATTTAAGTATGTGCCTCTCTCCCCATTGTTTTCCAACTCAGTCATATTATGTTATTTGCGGCTGTATATATACGATTGCACAGTTCTGTTTGCAGAAAAAATGCTTTATTTGATCTTTTCAGATTACTGATATTTCGATGCCGGCGATTGGAGAAAAGATGCGAGACAATTTGAATCTCCTTGACGTTATACATTGCCCAGAAATATCCGAAGCTGGAAAGTATATTCTCAAGCAAAAGTTGCAAGGTCGTCGTTTAATTTTTGAAGCTCCATCCTCCACAGCACGTCGCTGTCGTCGCATGCGGACCTCAGACATCCAAGACCGAGAGTTTGAGCGCGCTGGCGCTCAGCGTGAGCGTCTCGTTGAATTAGCTCGTGCACGAGAAATCGAGCTTCGTGTTGCTTACAGAATCTTCAATCAACTGAATGATCTGGAAGGTCAAATTCCTCAGAATGTTCCTGGAAGACGACACCAAATCATTCGACATTTTTTACGCCGTAATCCACATGGACTTCGTGAGCAGGGCCAGGGCCTTAATCGTCCTCTAGCAGCCGCCGACATCGCCCATCTTATGGATGTTGTTCATATTGATATGGAAAACATCGACCTACACATGGATGAAGTTGATTTAAATGATAACGCGGTGCATGCCGCAGCAGTAGGAATTAATCCTGCGGCCCAGCAAGAGCTGGGATACATTCCTCTAGCTGGTATGATGGTTGATGGAGTTGGTGAAGAGGTTGCGGGTGCTCATGGTGGTATGGAGGAGGATCATCCGCCTAATGGAAATATCGTCAGAGCTAGAAATGAACTGGTTGAGTTCATACAAGAAATTCAGAATAACATTGACCTTGGGGCTGACGTTCAGCGAGGCTTTTTTGCCGAAGAGGAAGACGATGAAATACTAGATAATCATGATTTGGGGATTGAAAACGCTGAATTATTTGCATTTTTGCCTCCTTATATTGGTCCGAATATTCAGCCACTTCGAGAGCCAGTTAACGAGGTGCCTGGAGGAATTCCGCCTACTCCTCCTCCTTTCGTTTAGCCTCGTAAGTCTGATTTGTGAGAGCATTTCTGTTTCATTGTTTAAAGGAAGCTTGAAATTTTGATAATTGGATTTGTTTTCAAAGCGTTCATGAGTGGTCAGTAAGCAGATTATACAGTGTTCTTGATATGCAGGAGCTGTCGATGTGTCGATGTGTCGGAGACCGAACTCAAGCCTCAATAATGATTATACTCAGTTCTGAACTAATTAAACACGTTATTTATATTTTTTCATAGTATTAAAGCACATGAGTCTGTAATGAATTTAACTGATTATTACTGCCGTTCATAGTTACGAATTGTTTCATTTCAAACCCTTAAAGGCAGTAACTGTTTTATGGATTAATTGTTCAAGTGAGCATCTACTTTACTCCAGACATGTAAATGAATTTTTGTATATGTGCTGTGTGGAATTATTAGTTTGTATTAGAAAATTAGGTTAGTCTACTCAGTTTTTATAGATTATAATATGTATCAACAAAACCTTGAAATTTGTAGAAAAGAAACCAAATAATTCTACCATTGCTAAAACTTACTATGTTAATGAATTGATTTAGTCATACGCATGAACCTGACGGAGTTTTTGTTAAGCTCGCTGGTTTTACAAGTGGCATTAATGCTACGGCACTGGAAGATATGATTGTAGAGTAAAATTGTGTACTACAAAAAGTAATAGAAGTGAATGTATGTAACTTGGTTTATAATTCAAATGTATTACGGGACAAATTAAAATTGTATCGTACGCATAAAAATTTTAAAAGTGTCTTGGTTTGATCTGGTATGTTAGATTGTCGCTTTTATACTATGTATCGCGGCAAATTAGCTGAACCAGAGCAAGCCTGGGTTATTACAAAAAACGAAAAATATGAGCGCAATTATATAAGTCGAACGCAGAAAATATAGCTAAATACATAAAGATTATTGATTATTGAGCTAATTAGGTGTTGTAAGTACTAATCTCATTTTGTTGTTTTCATTCTATTCGGATTCCCTTGAGTTCAGCAGCACGTACTCTTATCAGAAGGTGCATAATTTGTTTTTATTCTCAACGGAAAAGAGGGTAGTGAATAATTAAGAACTGATAAATATATTAAATTAGCTATATTAAAGTTGAACTACACACTACTTAGATACGTAGATTATGCTTTTGCTTTACATTCTTTTTGTGATTTCCACGTTTATAGGAATTATAGATATCCTGCTACTGCTACTTCTGTGTATATAACATAAATCTCTATTTAAGTATTTTCAGTCAGTAGCGGTATTAACTTACTCTCTATAAAATACATCTTAAAATAACTTACAGTAAATATAACTCAAAAACATTTTATTTTGTACTACGTGTGTCTGGAATCCACGCAAATGCAGGATATTAGGAATTAGAATTTATAAGTTTATTACGACTAGCAGGTTTATCAATACTGTTGTCCGCATAAAAAGCTTGAAGTTTTAGCTTAAAGCTTTTATAAAATATTGTTAATAGCGGGATCTATTTTAAACTGTGTTCGGATTAACTTACGTATTAGTTCAAAGTAGTTAGCACGTGTTACGTGTAGTTGTCACATAGAAATATGTCAATGTGTACCAACTGGGTTTGCCAGTTGTCATCAACTAGGTCGTACTACATTAATATCATATATTATTATATTGAAGTCGCTACTATTTATTGGCGTATCTTGTTTCATGGGCTCATATTTAAAGAGTATATATTGTAACTAACATTAAGTATTTAACTTTCTGTATAATTTGAATAATAAAAATGAGAGCATCAATTTTGAAATATTAATACAGAATACAGACCTGTACAATGAGCTAATTTTTGCAATTCATAACTACTAAATTTAAATACATATACGTATTCCTTAAAATTACTCTTTTTTTATAGCTATTACCTTGCATAATTTGCCACCCTTTTGAATTTTGAATACACTAAATGCAACATGATTCACCATTTTAAAACCTTTGATTTCAGGAGTGTATTGTATAACATACTACATTAGGTTACGAATTAGACCAAAGACAAGTAGATTTTGTTTGTATTGGGGACTGGGAAAAAATTCCGTTTTTTTTTAATTCTTCAAAAATCTCAGAAATTATCAAAATTATTTTTATATAGTGTCATCAACTTCCAAATGGGACGCATGTTTCAAATGAAAGGAGACACGTAATTATTATGCTACAGTGAAAGCTTTCTTCATGATTGACGACAATTCTCGTTCCTCTGTGGCGATAAAATGGACTAAATAAGTCAGTAACGTTTAGGTGAAGTACAGACAGCGGAGCTGCGAGGCTTTCTCTGCGGATCTTCTGCTCTGATGATACAGAGATATGGAGACTATAATATGTCCTAGCATAGGACTACGGACCGACTCCCGACGTGCTATGCAGTATGAGATGAGAGAAGTAAAATGCTCCAGTTGTATATTGTAGCCATGCACATGAGATTCTGCGAGCCTATCACTTCCCAGATTCTTATAAGACATCAATATGTACGTGCATGAGAGTTTGATTTGATTGTAACTGTCCCAGTGTTCCAGTCATCCAGTTTTTATGGGGAGAATCGATGAGGGAACGCATGCGATGCACATTCCTGGTGGAAGAAATCCCGAGCGGACTTATAGGCAACGATCTTCCATCCATATTAGGTCAAATCATCTTCCCACAGCTAAGAGTTGTGCTCCCCAATTTCCCTCACGTTACTCATTTTTTCTTTATATCAGATTCAAGAAATACATTAAAATCAACTACAATAATTTAATCCAGTCACATTTATTATTTATTTCCAAGTATCGACTTGTCACCTTCATTGTTGCAAAGGAAAAAAAAACGTTGTAAAATACAAATTACAGCTCATCATAAAGAGTGATCTAATTCGAGTCTCACCGTCACGTCAGTCCACGTCCACTCATGAGAGACACAAATAATTACTTAATTTAGACTGGAAGCCAATATTTAACTTGTTCACACTCACAAGATAAAATTTCATCCCTGAAGGAATAGTTTGTCATTGTTCATTTAATTTGAAACTTGAATCTGGTCAGTAGTAGTGGAAACAGTCCTTCTTTACTCTGCACACTCTTAACTGGAGTAAGTCCCTCAGAAACTTTTAACTTTAATGTTCTCAGTTTGCAGTTGTTGTTGTGATGCATGCATTTGGTTTGGATTTAACATTATCTATCTTGGAGTAGACACGCAAATATCTCATTTCCACAAACAGGGAGTCATGTACGACCGTAACTGTATGTATATGTGGCGTGGTTTGGTACCAATAACTTATTTACACTCCCTTCAACTATGCATACTTACATAGTAACTTGTATGGATGGTGAACGACATAATAAGAGTTTCATTAATCTATTTTCATACCGTTCCCTGTACACTTGATCCGCTCGAGATAAAGACTAACAAAATCACAGACCACTCCAAGTGTGTAGAGCCAACGCCAACAACGGTGAGAAAGTTGTAGTTGAGTAGAAAGAGAATCATTTTCTTTTATGACTCCACCGAGAATACAAGTAAATATCTACACAGAAAAAGAACATTGTAAATGAAATCCTAAACGGATATCTCATCTCATGTCATGTGTTCATAAAGCTTTCTCCACTCCAGCGTGGAAATGGAAAGCCATGAATTAAAATTGCATTTGGTCTCTATTCTATGATAACGTTTGTGGGAAACTGACGAAGCGTTCCCTACAGTGCCTTAGTTGGAAATGCATGAAGTTTTTCAACCTTTACTACTGCATGTTTTACCTCTTAAATAATGATGAGCTGGGAGTAATGAAAGACATTTAATGGTTTCACGTTATGGATTAAATAATTTAATTTAGAGAGAAGATGGTGGTGGGTAACTTGGCAAATGCGATCAAGGCGAAAACATCGGGATTTATGGCCAGGTAAGCCTTCCATCAACTAACCCCCTAAGGACTTTAACATTTCAAAATTTCATACATATTTATTTACATCATAGGTGTATGTTCATTAAAATGATTTAATATGATGTTTTGGGCTCTAACAAAAAATATTACATGAATGCTTGGTAAATAATTATAACGTTGTTGATGGAGATAATAATTGGTGAATCTATTTAATATGATAAGTGGTACATTGTAAATGGCACAAAAATTATGATTTTATGTACTAACCGCAAAGCATTCAAACGGTTTTTATGATGTGACTGTACATCATACAATTATGTGGTGTCATAAGTCATAACGGATTTATAATAATGATTATTGTTACAAATTTTCACTAATCTTTTATTCCTATTATAAAACCTTAATACATTTTTACTAACCAGCTTTGTATTTTCATTAAAGCTGCATTAATTGCACAATTGTGACGCATTCCCGAATGGAATTCAATGGTTACCAACGTTCCAATATAATTATATTTTTTATTGTTCTTCTATATATATGCCTTGATGTTAAATGATAAAGTTTTTTATACATCACGTCTGATTAAATCTAAGGTTCAGTCTTCTGGGCCTTCACTTCCCGTTATATAGTTGATACAATATAATAGTGATGATATTTCATGATATTTTGATATTCATTGATATTGATTTATATTTTATGTTGTTGTTTTTACATCTTCCACAAATTTTCTTTCTTATCAATGTATGACAAAGTGTTTTCACTTAAACACACTTTCAAATCTTTTAATTCGTTGTCATTATTAGTATCCCTTTGCCCTTAAACTTGTATTACGTGGATAAATATAATGCCAGTCTCTGGTTATATTAATAGTGCTAATAATAATGATACATGATGATGTGAGGATGCAATTATATATTTCCAAAGGGTATAATAAGTATTCCTAACCAAGGGTAAGTATTTATTTTCAGACTAATTTAGCGGTTATAGGGCTTCTTAGAGCATGTGCGTGAGAGTTTCTTTGGGGCCTTTTGTAATATTTCTTTTTTCAATTTATTTCAAGCAATGTTCAATACGAGGAGTTTGGAATCAGTCAAAAACCAGATCAAGAATTTGCCGGGTACGTTCAGCAAACATTGAATTTCTATATTTACTACGATTATTAAAGATAAAGATGATAATTTTGCTTGATTCATTTTCTATTTATGGAATACAATATGTTCGACTACTTACAAGCAGTGTTTGTTCTCTTATACGCTTCGTGTCAAACTTTTTGAACCCTGTTTTAACTACAAAAAACTATATAGTCCGTATATATTACGTGTTATATTCTTAGCTTTTCCCATACAGGCAGCTATTTGAAACGTTTTCAATTTTTAATGCATTTTGAACCTGAAAGTAAATGTAAGTAATTAATATTTTAGTTTTAGCTTGTGTTTGGATGCATACTTTGTGCATACCATTAGCATTTTAAAATTGTGTTTGAATAATTAACTGGTGCTTTAAAAAAAAACTTGCAGACAATCTGGTGATGGCGATGAAGCAGATTGGCCGGATTCACCAACGATTGAGCGACCACCGCTCCGGCATATTGACAAGTACATTAAACCGGAAATTCCTTGCTGTCGTGACCTCAGTAAACGATACACTGTTGCTCTTATGGCTAGTCTTGGTAATATTTATTTAATTTTTTTTTCAGTATAATGGTATTAAAAATTATTACTTTATAAAATAACGTTGGCAGAATCTTCAGCACTGACTTTGAAAGTATGTTTTGAAAAGATTATAGATATTGAGGTACTTAATGCCATCGTTTGTATTCCTGGAATGTTACTTATTTATCCTTTCAGCGGATTGAAAGAATTTTATGTCAATAATTATTCGAATTAAAATTCCAGGTTTTCTAATATCCTTCGGAATTCGGTGTAATCTTGGAGTGGCCATTGTAAAAATGACAGAGATTAACAATGCTACCGGAGTAAGTAGTATGATGCATCTCAGCAATTAAATTCAATAATTATAATAATTATACAACGCATGCACACAAAGTAAATAATTTGACTTATATGCTTAACAGAGAAAATAACATTATTTTTTACATTTTGAAGAAACCAGAATTTGAGTGGGAAAAATCAACTTTCGGAATTGTCAGTTCATCATATTTTTGGGGCTACCTTCTGACACAAATCCCTGGCGGATTTTTGGCAGCCAAATATCGGGCTAACATGTAAGCTTGCTCTCCAAAAACCCATTTTAGCACATTGAAGAGGAAACAGATTAAGCATGAGGAGCCTTTAAAGTCGAATTCATCATTTAGACTGCTATACTGCCTGACCAACATATACATTATTACCTTAACCTCATTCCTTGTATTGATATGTGTAGGATATTTGGAACGGCGATAGCTGTTTCAGCTTGCCTAAATCTGCTGGTCCCTGGAGCTGCACGAAGCGGTTATGTTACCTTAATGGTTGTGCGAATACTTCAAGGTCTTGTTGAGGTAATATATATTATAGAAATTTATGTTTCGTTTTCATTTTTAAGAAAGTTGAAAGAAATTGACTTTCATTATGACTGTGGTTTCGGAATTTATACTAGGGGGTTACATATCCAGCATGTCATGGTATATGGAGGTGGTGGGCGCCACCTTTAGAACGTTCCAGATTAGCAACTTTAGCATTTTGCGGATCTTACGGCGGGGCCGTCGTTGGAATGCCTGTATCCGGATGGCTTGTTGATGGTGTTGGATGGGAAGCTCCATTTTATTTCTATGGTAAAGATCTTTTTTTCTAGTCAACAGTAGAGAGTTATGGAGACTGTAAAAATATTTCAATTTCCTATTCCTGCTGCAACTAAAATCAGTAATATTGTGGCTACAAAAATGATAATATCAAAATCATATGGTGTAGGTGTCTTTGGAATCATCTGGTACTTCTTTTGGGTGTGGCTTGCTTTCGAGAAACCGTGCAAACATCCCACAATTTCACCTCAAGAATTACTTTATATTGAAAAATCAATTGGCCCTGTTTCTACATCTGTTCCAAATTTCAGAACGACACCGTGGAAGCTAATATTCAACTCCATGCCCGTCTATGCCATCATTGTTGCAAACTTCTGCCGATCCTGGACATTCTACTTGCTTCTACTGTCCCAACCAACCTATTTCAAGGAAGAATTTAAATTTAGTGTTGCTCTTGTAAGTGATTCGAGTAGTACTCTGATATGGGAGAACATTTTTTAGGTGGAAGCAAAAGTTACTTATGAAGGGAGACTTTAAAGGATTGTATTTGTTTAATATTATAGGGAGGGACGCTGGCAGCTCTGCCGCATCTGTTGATGACTATGATTGTTCCAATGGGCGGAATTCTTGCGGATCACCTTCGTCGCAATAATGTACTCACTACGACTCAAGTAAGGAAAATATTCAACTGTGGTGGGTTCGGAATGGAAGCCATCTTTCTCCTTTTAGTCGCCGCTGCGAAGGATAACAAAGGACTGGCTATTGTCTCTTTAACACTAGCTGTAGGGTTTTCTGGATTTGCAATTTCGGGTAAGTCAACTTTTGTAACTGTAAAACCATAGTTTTTCTTTGGTATTCCTTCCTAAAAGTCGACCTTTCTATATTATGGACTCCCGAATAATGTAACAGTGCACTAAATTCATTATTAAATAAAAGTAGCATATTACAATTTTGTCCAAACAACTAAATCACATAAAAAAACATTGTTTTTCAAAAATATTAGGATTCAATGTCAACCATCTTGATATTGCCCCAAGATATGCTGGAATACTCATGGGAATTTCAAATGGAGTGGGTACTTTGTCTGGACTTTTATGCCCAATTTTTGTGGAATGGATGACTCAAGATGAAGTAATACAAATGTCCATTTCTCTGTTGAGCTTAGCAACTATTATAATAATTTTATGAAGTGCTATTGAGACAAATAACTTGTTTAAATTTTACCAGAGTAAAGAAGAATGGGAATCGGTATTTATCGTGGCTTCAATGATACATTTTGCGGGGGTCATTTTCTATGGTCTCTTTGCATCTGGAGACTTACAACCATGGGCTGAGCCTCCGCCAGAGTTTTATGAAGAGGAAGCTGCAAGGGAAGCGGCGAAACATCACGTGGAAACAACTGCACTTACTGAAGTGAGAAATTTATTATTATTTTATTTTTGGTTTGATTTAAATGACCAGAAAAATTATGTATCCCTATGTATGAACATACTCACTATACAGAAAATGTTTTAGTTGGTCTCGTTGTATTTATTAATTTTGTTTTAAATTTTCCTATAGGGCCCAACTGCCTCAAACTACAGCTCCAATGCACCCGCGGATTTCAACGCAGCATGGGGAGCCACAGCCCAGCCATCATCATATGGTTCTGTGAGCGAACAAGGAACAGCTCAGCAGCGTTTCGGGTCTCAGCCTCAGTAGAATTGAAGTCAAGAGTAAGTAGATAAAACCTATTTCTGAAACAACAGAGGGGAATGGTTTCCTTTTCATAATAATAATATTACTAAACGAAATTAATGAACACTATATACCGTTCCGTGTCTACAACATCACTTCATCCTGTCAACGTAATAATTATGTCATCATATCCATCCATACGACATCAAGTCCTTAATGATAACTCACACGAGTAAAGCAGACAACAAGAATGCAGCAAAATAGTCCGCCGTGGTTTTTAACTTATTCGTTCCCGATTACATTTGAAATATGACAGCAGATTACGAGCACAGCAAAACTATAATAATTAGTTTTTAAATTTGTGCTCGCCGACAAATCCGAAAATCAGAAGGAAAAAAAAACATCTAATCAAATTCAAGAGCATGGTAGCAGAAGAGAAGTATAAAGTACTATAAATGATTCCAACTACCTACTTACCAACCAATATGTGCAGATACAAACAGTATTGTAACTGACAAAGTTCGACAACGGGAAGAAAATATATAACATTTTTGGTTATAGAGTCGTCCCAGAAAAAAAATAAACAAGTTTAGCTCTAGCTATATTAGGGGTATAAAATAATATTGTAAATATATTTACAGTATATAATTATAGCATATACTGTAGTAACTATGCTGTGTTTCAATAATATAGAAAGAGATCCGACATTGAAACATATGTCCGTAAAAAAATACTTAGACAATGATGATGCAACATAATGACAATACAAAGAAATTATGTAAACATAATGTAACAGACTTTTTCCAAAGAGATGTCTAAAAGAGGCCCAACAACTTTAGCTAGTTACTCTGTAGTAGTATTGATTCGTGCAATAGTATGCGTATACAATAAAATTGTTATGTCTGACAATTAATAGAGCCTTCATTCCCTGTATGCACGCCGAGTATGCACAATATTGCAACAGGGGATGAAACTATCTATAATGCAGATATGTGCAGACTACTGTTCGAATCTGTGAATACGATTCACTTAGAAACACAATGATGATGATGATAATAATAAAAATATAAAATAGAGATTAAAAGTAGGAATTCTGAAACCGATGCCAATATAACATATGTTAAGGTTGACAATATTCTAGTGAAACTGGCGAGAGAACTGCTTAAAATGACAAATAATTTTAGAAGTTTAAAAATACAATTATTTCCAATATATTACAACACGTTGATGTTTAATTAGGAGGAATATATTTACGTATACTCCTACACCTAATCGCTCATCAACGTGTTTGACAATAATATAGATTTTTAAATTAACATAAAATTAACTTATATTATTCGTATGATAATTTTTATCTACGGGTTTTATTTCTTCCCTTAATTTTAGCGAAATATTATATAGTTAGGTACTTAATTTATACGTGAATACATATAGGGATTACAGAGGAGTCCCGAATTTTCCACCGAAAGTATATAACGAAGTCAAAATGCATTTTTTTAGAGCCATTACAAAATACTGCATCGGCCATAATGCATCTTATTATTTGTAATGACTTTAAAAAGTATAGACTTAAAAGAACAGTAATATTACAACATATTATATACAGGAAAAAAAGAGAGGCTATGTATTTAGTTTAGTTCTTAAATTAGTTCAGCATGTAAGTAGTGAGATTTTATTCTATATTTTTACGGAACAAAGAAAGACTATTTATTGTATTTGTTATTCGCGAATTAATTATGTACAAACAAATGGTTATTTATACATAGCTACCGACGAGACATACTAAAAGTATGTATATGTATTTAGTTTAAAAGATAAAATTTATGTTGGTGGTGGTTTAGTATTATGAATATAAACTAGTAACCAAAGTGCCTTGAAACGTGCCGACGTAACCTGCCGACAATATATAAAATGCGAAAGCAAAAGTGATTGCCACTTTCACCTTCGCATGACGGTTGCAATGAAAACGTAAGCCCTGCCATACTCATCATGTTGTTAAATTCATTAGCATGTAATTCAGCGACAAAAAGATTTTTTTAAATTTTAGTACTAATATTTTTGCTTTTTATATTTATTTCAAGTAGAATTTAATAAATTATTATATTAGGTAGCTAGTGGATTGTACTCATTCAAGTTTTAATCTAGTTGCTTTTAGTAAATTATTTCGTTACAAACCATCCAAAAAAATTATAATCTCGCTTACATTACTTGGAAATATTTGAGCGACAGTTTAGGGATTGTTTCCAATGCCACATTCTAGTCTCTACGTTCGTGAATTTACGACTTATTTCTTAGTATTTTGATTTAATTCCACAAGTTTTCACTGTACACTTGAAATTTTTGGTTTAAGCAAGGGATTGTTGCAATTTCATATGGAACCGTCCCCTGAATAAAGTAATTATGATAATAAAATAATACTGTAAGGAAAAAGATATTAATGATAATAAAACTCTTTACCGAGTGCCGACCCTGAAGGTAACCTATAATTATTATTATATCTAACAAATAGACAACAAAAACTAGTAATAAAAGTTAATTACAACTCCAGTTCAACGGAACTGCTATAGGAAAAGAAATACAAACAAACAAAATAACCATGCCATATAGAATACCCCATGTCTACACTACTGCACTGTTATAAAATCAGAAATATATAAAAAAAATTATAGCTCCACCCATACCAAGTCAAAAGAATGAACCAAAAATTTTCAAATGTTGAATTAATGAGAATACACAGCTATTATAAATACACATAATAATGTATTACATTAGATGGAGACCAAAAGCTATGAAAAGTACTATAGTAAAAGGGATTATTAAAAATACTTGAATTTTTGAAACAAATATAACCTGCATATGAAAACAAAAATAATAATATATGTACTACAGAGATTATAGTATTGAGGAGGTTAAGAGAATTTTCGAAACTGTGAGATACAATGCATGCACACACGTAATATTGATGATCTGACATCTGACTCGAGAAAAAAGAATCTTTACTTTTCTCCATTTGTAACTATAATAACGAATGAAAAATCGAAACGGACAGATAATGAATAAAGCACTACATACTATATAGAGTAAAATGATGTTGAAACAAGAGAGTTATACTTCGTTTAAAAATTTACTACACAAAGTCAAAGGTTATTATTAAGAGGATGTGAAGCACAATCAAGGAAAATAAACTGTAAGAATTTATATATAATAGCTACGAGCAAATATGTATTATAGTTTTAATTACACATATAATATGAAATTTCTAATTATTTGTAATGTGATAGTTCTATTTACTGGTTAGGGTATTACATACGTGTCCAAATTAATCCACACACCCACCGCATTCACACACAATTTATTAGAATACATACAGTATAGCCAAATAATATACTATAGTAAGGCTACCCTGTAGGTATAATTTAACATAGCATAACTATATATATATATATATATTGTTTGTATACTCTTATATATATTCGAATAAATTGGGTGTGAATTCGGTAGGAGTGGATTTATTTGGGTACTAATAATGCCAGTGCCCTATATTTACTACTCAATTTGTGAATTTATTATTTCCGTACAAGTACAGATAATAATTATCTATTATGCTACTACTATATATGTGGAAAATCATGCAAATACTGTGTCCAAGTTGTAATAACATACCTGTATAGGGATTTTGAGGTACTGAGAGACCTCTAAACTCTCGGAAACCAAATATGCTTGTCTGACCCAAGAACCTATATGGATGACAAAGGCTTTATAAGGCTTATCGATTCTTTTTTGTAAAAATTTCACGTCTAATATGGATATATAATATAATAGTTATCATATAGGAATAGTTATAGCTAGAGCAGAGCAGTGTGAAATCCTCCTTGCGACGCGTCATGAAAGGATTAAGGACTTTCATAATTCATCATAGATACATCAGTGAAAGTGTCCATATGACACAACAGCTACATAAACTGGGAAGCTAGTAAGAATAATTAGTATATATTGAGGTAGGATTAAGTATAATACGGATACGGATTTTAAGTATATTCTGAAAACGTTCACGAAAACCCAAAAAATATTTGAGATTAATTTTGTTTCTTAATTGTATTGTATTGTATCAATAATTAACTATATATATACAGATATATGGATTTATGAAAAAAGTTTATTGGCAGTTTGACACTTGCCACTGTAATCAATTACAGTATTATAATTATATTAATTGTATGAATACATATTTATATTATATTACAATAAGCAGACAATATATAAAATGTACATAATATATACGTCTTTCAGACCTTTACTTAAAACTTAATTTATAAAACAAAACTTTAATTGTAGACTTAACTTGTTGATTTAATGATTTAAAAAGTATAAACCACACCCTTAGTACTATTTTAAAGTAATTTATTCTTAGATTTATTCACATTTTGGTATACATTGAAATCAAAACAATGTACATATATATAGTATATGTAAATTTTTCCATCAACAAAGAACAATAACAAAAGGTACTATCTAAATTTATTGTAAAATGAAAGCAAATATACTCTATAAATATTTATTATTACTAATTAATTAATTACATTATGGAATATAAGTCATACTAGTATGAGAGTAAAACAAACAAAAAATAAATAATGTTGTTTTTAAATGTTGACTATACGCAAATACTGCATGGTGTGGGTCAGATCACTTTCTGTATAGAATACGTACTCACAATTTTCAAATGATACTGACATAATAATTAAAAAAATACCTTAGAGATTTAGTTTGTTGAGTTATTAGCAAAGTATTTGGGGGGACATGATGTGCAGTAATTACAAATTGCATTGTTTGTAATAATTGTGTATGTGTAGCCAGTAACATTGGAATATAGTGTTGATTACATATTTAGCAGGTAAGTACATATAGACTATAATATCATCATAAGATGTATTGCATGCATGTGTACATGTTATTTTGTTGGACCTATAGCTCTAGTGTTGTTTGGAAAGATAAATGATTTGAATTTTTACTAATCATGAAATACTCTGAATATATTTGAATTTAAAATGATAAAGTACTCATATACAGAAAGGTACTTTACTCCTTGTTGGAGCGAAAAACATATAATATATAGTTTTTAAATATCAAATGCCACATCATCATAGCTGGGATTAGTTCTAATTACGCAACGCTACTTAATGATGAAAATAAAACAGGCATTCGCGTACGTAGTTGTAGTAGCGTTTAAAATTTTAAATAGCTCGTGTGTACAGCATGTATAGATATGCTCCCATCACGTAAACTATTTGAGATTTGATTTAGTTCATCCTAAAACTTTGAAGGTATTGTGAATCTGTAGAGTTGTAGTGTCGGTAATTGTAATGTATTGAATACTATTGAATAGGATTGAATTGATTCGGCCAGAAAATATATAGCTTATATATGTAATATAGTCGGTCAATGACTGTGAGTAGTATTAATCAAATCCTCAATAAAAGCGAGCAAAAAAATTAATTTCAAATTATTGTATAAGTACTACTGATAAAACGGTTGCGATATACCCTTTGAGTTCATATAGTAATATATAAAACATCATTTAAATATCATTATATAAATAACGTCTCAAGTCTTGTCTTTATTACAATCAATTTAAATTCAAATTTTAAGGGGGTCGGTGATGTAGTACTCAATTAGAATAGTTCAACACTACATTACAATAAATATAATAGTATACTCAATAATAAACTTCTAATTTTTAACATTGTTATAATATATATCTCACCGTTGTTCTTTAAGTTATATATACTATACATAGTTTAAGAAATGAATTATCAAGCTATACTAATAATTATTACTAAAAAAAATATTATTGTAAGATTAATAAAGGAGGGATGGAGTGCATAATACTTGAATTAAAATATTTAGACACATAATTATTGTAGTAAAATTGTAGTTTAAGTAAAGTGTTTACAAGATTGAAATTCAACTATTGATGTTTAAAGTGTGAAATGTGTATAATTTATGTCCGCAGTTGATTATAATATGATCACATATTATGGTAGTATATAGTTACATGAACGAAGTGTCAGCAGAGAACCTCTTTTAGTGTAATTATTAGAAGTGTACATAATAATAATATGTCTTAATAATTATTATAACTATATTTGGTGACCCTATATAATGTGCAT
This sequence comes from Dicyrtomina saundersi, assembly GCA_034695245.1. NCBI lineage: Eukaryota > Metazoa > Arthropoda > Collembola > Symphypleona > Dicyrtomidae > Dicyrtomina > Dicyrtomina saundersi. Next base: position 2,470 of record JAQFZE010000743.1, on the reverse strand, counting down.
ATAGTGAGTGAGACCTTGCCATGGCACTCATTGCATTCATTGAATGTATAGTAAGTAATAACACAGTGCAATTTCTAAAAGATTCTTGTTTTCAAGTTAAAAAAATTATTGTATTCAATTATTCTATATCTGTACTTCAGCATATAAGTAACTCGTAATGTGATCAATTCAAAAAAATATTATATGATTCATGATCAATGACTCATGGAAATGCAAGTGATGCTCCGTATATACTACCTATACAATATGTAATATATAATACTTGTAAAATTGTCGTTACTAGCAATGTTTAAAGAGGTTCAAACGTAAAAAAAAAGCCGAATGTTTTAGAGATGTTCGTTCGAACGTCGCTGCAATTAGTGTAAAAACTCTCAATGGTAGTTCATGGTAGTGGAATAAATCAATGGAGTGAGGTTTTCTTTTCATTTAAATGTCGCTATTTTTCATATTTCTGAATGTCGTATGCATTGTACTTATTACATAACTTACTTGCAGCATTATCATATCATATAATTACGGCCTGAATTTAGTACACTATCACAATTTGTGCATTCGAGGATATTGTAATTATAGGGATTAACATCCAACATACGGCTAAATCATTGTCACTACACAGAATAATAATTCTTGAACCGTTGTCGTTGAGTTGACCAAGCAACAACAAAAAAACACTTTTTTTTTCAAATATGTTATTACAAGGCATTTTCCTAGCGATGAGCAGTTAGGAAAAATACCATATATTATGACCATTATGAGAACATTACATTTTTGTTTTATAACTATAAGGAAATTGATTTTTAGCTTTTAAAATGATAGGAGTAAAGTGATAGTGTTGTTGACAATTACTGACCAGAAGCTCAAAACTTCCACCTTACCAACATAGTAGTACGACCCGATGTAAATCTTAAGGGGAGGGCAAGACCGTAAAATCCGTCTCCAGTATGGATCCTCTGTTTTTCTGGAATTTATAGCCTGTCCAGACAACTCATGAAATAAGCTGAGCGTTCCAAAAAATACTGTGAAATGTCCCACGTAGACTGCTGCCAATACCGAGAAATTTGCTACCATGGTCCCGCTCATTGAAATCATACCGTAGAAACAAATTATAGCGGATGAGCCTTGGAGCAAATTGTGCCCAGGGAAATAAATGTAGCGGAAGCAGTTGTTAAACAGACTGTGCTCTACTTGGAGCGAGCGATATATATGGAGAAAGTTGGGATTATCAAGCTCGCTACTTTCCTTGGGCATACGACGAGACTGGTTTCTGTCCAAACTGTAGAACAAATGATCATAGGTATTTTGAGTAATAATAATAGTGAAAACATTTTTAAACTTTGTATAATTTCCTTATTAATTATAATGTACCGCAAACCATCAAATGTGCGCCCGGGCACTTATTTAAATTTTTGGACTGACAGCGCGGATTCTTTAAACTACTTATCTAATTTAATTTATTTAGATTTAACATGTACCTATAGTATGTACTTACATGAGCTTTCTCAGTATGAGGGTCCTGGAGAACATGTACGAGTACACCGGGTACGTGAAATATAAGTTCATTGCCCAAAAACTGCACAAAACGAAAGACTGAAAAATTGTGTAGGGCAATTTTTCAATTAGCGACATTTCATCCGGGCTTTGTAGCATGGAGGAAATAAAATGAGCCGAATTAGGGACTGCAATCGTCTCAAAAACATTTATGGTTGCTATCAGGATTGCCATGATTAAATAAAGCCTGAGCATTTTTTCAGAGCCGTTTTTGAATGAATCGCCTTTCCTATGTTTTGATTTAGGAGTTTTGTGAATCCTTTGGTCGTTCTCGTTTTCGTTGTCGTTTTCGTTTTTGTTCCGATCTTTTGGGAAGTATTTTCCTATAATTACATATATTATTTATATGTATGGATTATTACGGAAGTTTTGTTACCACTTATTATTAATGTAATTCTATCTAGACATTTTAAAACAAAGATTTAAAAAACAAACATATTATGTTATAATCTACTCGTAGAGAGAACTGGGGTTAGTAAATAAAGTCTTACGTCGGCGCCAGTACACGCGTATATACACTCATAGAGCACTTAATGTTTAAATAATTGTTTAATATTAAGCAGAAGTAACTTACGCTCCAATTCTTCACTAAGTTGAATATAGGAATTCATGAAGACGGGAATATCAAGGAAATGGCATGACTTGTTAAATTGATACTTCAAGCCGAGACCGTAGCCAATGCAATGAAATAACCGTTTAAACAAACTTGGTATATCAACTATTTCATCGAGGGCAGCTTCCGCGAGTCGATAAATTAAGTAGCCATAATAGCAAATTAGTATTAAAAAATTCATGTAACTCAACAATCGGAAAATTTTAGATTTTAAAATCACGAATCGATTCGTTGTGAAATTCCAGCGGACAGGTCCACAAACTAATAGGAAATTGGCAGTGGCCATTATCATAAAATATCGGTAGGTAA
>JAQFZE010000742.1:0-22756 GCA_034695245.1 Dicyrtomina saundersi | reverse complement strand
CCCGAGCTGCAAGTCCTGTTTTCATGCTACCCGCAAGTAGTCAGGCATTTGCACTCTCAGTCATCACTCTTTCTGGAACTCTTTTACCTCCATCAAGTGGAAGAAGCGCATCCGGTCCACCGAAACCTTCAGTTCAGAACCGGCTCCTAAACCGCTTCCCCTGGTCAGAACCCGCTCATCAGCTCGTACCAATCCGTCTCCTTCAGCCTGAATCGCTCTCAGATCCGTCTCCTTCGGTCTGAATCGCTCTCGCCATAGTCTGCACCGGTTACAGACCGCGATCATATCGTCTGTACCGGTTACAGACCGCAATCCTCTCATCTGCAGCGGTCCCAGGCCGCAATCCTATCATCTGCAGCGGTCCCAGGCCGCAATCATACCGTCTGCACCGGTCCCAGACCACACTCGTACCAACTCACCGCATCAGCTTACATCGGTCGTCGGTCAGCGGTCCTCGATTTGTGATCACCGCTTACGTCGGTCCTCGGTCAGCGGTCCTCGGTCGTCGGTCCTCGGTCTCCGGTCCTCGGTCTCCGGTCCTCGGTCTTCGGTCATCGGTCTTCGGTCCCCGGTCCGCGGTCTACGCTCCTCGCTACCACCGACTGCGGTCTCCGGTCTTTGCTTCTACCACCGATCTCCGGCCCACCGCAGACTGCATACGCTCCGGTCTCCGGTCCTTGCTTCTTCAGCCTTGGTTCACGGTCGTCGCTTCCACCATCTCGGTTGACGTTCATCATCACCATCTCGGTCGCCGGTCTCCGGTCTACTCATCTTTAGACTCGGTCTCCGGTCTGCGGTCCGTGCTACTTCAACTTTGGTTTACGGTTACCGCTTTCTCAGCCCAACCGCATCAACCCCGGTCTCATCGCTTTACCTGGTCCAACCGAGTCCATCACTCACCGCAGTCAGACTGCTCCAACCAACCATCTCTTCTTACCTTTTACCATCTTCACCTACCCCGGAACCGACAACAGCACAACTACCAACCTCCTTCCCACATCTTCAAATCGAATTAGGAATAGCCAACCCCTATCCTCTTATTTACACAGAGGACGTCAAGTTTGGGTTGACGTTAAGGTGCACCGGGATTTACGACCCCAATCATTTGTGCATACCCCCATACACCTAGGGTAAATACTCATCCAGAGTAGAGACTTACAGTGCACCCACCGAAATCATTATCATTATCTAATTTGGTTGACATTGAAATTTGCAAATTACTATGCAAATAAAATAATTATCAAATTTAGTGTTGTAGCTTTATATTGCTATTGAAATTAAAATTAATGGGTATGGGTGGAAGTTACGACGACGACGACGACGAAAACGACGACGCTGCTACGTGAGTCTCTCTCTCTCACTCAGTGTACATATAATGTAAATTTAGTCATTACAATGCTTGCGGAATGGCCATTCTAAGGTTGTATGTAGTTGTAATCGTCTTCAGATTCTCACACACACGTACGAGACCGCATCCGTAGCCGTAGTCGTAGTCGTAGTCGTACCATCGAACATAATCATCCACCATCATCATCATAATAATACCTACTGTACCAATACCATATAAAGGCATAGAGTATATATATACTGATTGTAAAATGTGAATAAATTCCGACAGAATTTTAATGTTAAATTTTTATTTCAAAAGTTTTAAAGTTGTTTGTGTCCCAGTCCCAATTCCCAATTTTCAATTCCCAATCCCAATCCCCCAATCTCATAGTCCTTCCCAGTCTTTAAAAAAAAAATATCTATAATATAAAAAATAAAGTGAATCTGAGGACGAAAATATTTCATCATTAATCATGTGACAGATTGTAATGATGATCTTCATTCCCTATGGCCAAGTTGATTGATATCCAATTGTACAGCAGAGGGCTACCTTCATATACTATGCAGTACCTGATACTAGTTTTTGAGTCGCAAAAAAAACTATTATGCACAGTAAATACTACAATAACAAGAATTTATATATATAAGCTTGAGTTTAATTATATTTATGTATCACAGATACAATAAAATAGTCAATTTTTCATGGAAAATAAAATCTTTATGTGTATATAGGTAGGTACTTTCTTGTTTTATAGCTAACTATGCAGTATATAAACATTTTTACGTGTTAAGTTGTTGACAATATTTATGTGTGTGCAACAATGACAATAACAATCGCGGCAATCTGTACATGAGCTTCACTATTTTGGAGTTTGGAGGTTGGTTGCATTGCGATACTATATTTAAAAGAAAAAGTTGTCAATAAATCATGTTTACTTTTGAATCTGATATTCTATGATATTTGATATAATCACATCGTCCAGGTGCATTCGTCGTAGTGTGTATTTTATGTAGTACCTACTTATGCGGGTAGGGATTGGCTGGAGCTATGGAACTCACTCCAAATTAGTGCCGCTCATTAAACTACACAAGTGTATGAGGAAAACAGCCATTTAAAAAATTAAACAAGACATTTCTGATTAAATCCGGGGAAAAACTAAACAAACTTAAAATAGGAGCGTAGGGTAGGTAGGTACTTTCTTACGATTATTACTGATAATAGTTGTGTGGTAAACATATAGTCAAGGCTATATAGTAAAGCATGGCTAGTAAAGTACCTACCTACCTATCTACCTCAACCCATATGTAAGAAAGTAAGAAATAGTTTTATCCCCGAATTCCCCACATTTCAAATGCCCCAACATTTCTTTACCACACATCACGACATGCCATATATGCGATCTAGATTCAATACCATCACCAATATCAAAAATCAATGTTTTATTTCAGGAATTATATGGGGCAAGAGAAGTATGAGTATAGACTCACTCACAGCCACTGGAACTACTCCTGTGACTGGGCTGCCCTTTCGCTCCACTCACTCGCACTCACGATTGATGATGAAATGAAATGAAAACAGGGAACACATGTTGTTGTTCACAATCTCTCCACATCATGCTCCTGGAGAAAAATAGAAAAATATGTTTTTAATGCAGATATTTCATCTCTCCCTCTCCCATTATCCCATCCATTCATATTGATATTTAGAGCATAGTGATTTTAAAATTGACGTGACATCTGTATTAGTGAAAGGGGGGAGGGGGGCTACGACAACCTTAGGCAGAGGGGCGGGGTTTACCAGTACCAGCTATAAAACTACCAGTTCCCGTACCGGTACCGGTATAGGGATCGGATTAAATGTAACATGTTTTTCGATTTTGATTCATCTATGTACACGATTTCTACCTACAGCAACAATAATTATTAAAAAGCATAGTAACAGTAAACCGAGCTATTCTGTCTTTCATTTGAAATAATCCAAACATCCGCATCCTCAAAAGATCATGAACAATCTTGATCTGCCCGTCTCTTCTCCATGGATCTTCTCAGCTTATTACTTTATCTATATATCTTGCTTGTACATGTAGAAGGGGGAGTGGAAGCTGGCTACTGGAATTGGAATAAAAACTAAAACTAAAATAAAGAAGTGAATTATGCATAGATCTAAAAGATGTCAAAGAAAAAAGAGAGTGAGGATGAGGAATGAGGACTGTGCTATGATCGAGGGAGAGGGAGGGAGGCCGGAGCCGGAAGTACGAGTTGGATTTGGATTTGGATGTGGATTTAAATAGTGATATCTGTACAGCGACGAGAGACGAGCCAGGAGCAGAGTGGAAGGAAGGAAGGAAGGAGGGAGAGATAATTGTGAGTCTTGAGACTTGAATCTTGAATCTTGATAGCCCATAAGCCCAAGTCGACCAAAACCAAAAGACACAGTGCATATCATCCCTACATTATGTGAGTCCCATGGTCCTGAGCTCTTGAGTGTACGTGAGGGTTTTTGAGTGAGAAGGACGACGACGAGAAGGAGAAGACGTTCCAGTTCCTGGCTCTCGCTCTGTATGCACTCTCTCTGTCCTCCACTCAGATCCACTGGATCTCGAGCTGGGAAGAATTCTCGGACTGTGTAATAGATGGTTAGATGCCTCATGATCAGATGTGTTGGGACGGAGACGGAGACGAAGACGAAGAAAGGGAGAGACTCGTATCTCCTACACCAACGAAGCATGGAACTTGGTCAGACTTTGACTTTTAGAACAGGAGAGAAGAGCGACGAGATAGAGAGTGGAAGACAAGGAAGAAGATGTGGAGGGAGGGAGGGAGGGAGGGCGAGGGGGAGGAGGCGGCGGAGGAGATGCTGCGAGTATTTGGGCTACGAGATCCACAAGCAGATCCACATCAGATGAAACAGAGAGTGTAGACTCGTAGACTGGGTCCAGGTCCTGAACTGAAATTCAAGTAAAGAGATGTGAAGTCTAAAGTTTTGCTGGTGAGTGCAATGCAGTGTGCAGTGTAACGGGAGGGAAGGGAATGCCGAAACCGATGCCGATGCCGAGTGTGTAGTGCAATGAGACGGAGATGGGGAAAAGGGAAATGAAATGGAATAGAGATAGAGAGAGAGAAGTACACAAGTTGGAAGGAAAAGCATGGGAGTAGCTCGGCGTACGCACGTGAGAGAAGCCTTCCCGTCCATTGCATTACCTTTTACATTGCATTACACTACATTACATGACATTGCTCTAGAGTGTACTCTGTATTTTCTGTATATAGTCAGTCTGTGTAGTGTAGCGTTCTCCGTATACTTCTCGTCCTCTCGACTCTTCGTTTGTATGTGAGGGAAGATATCTCTTGAGCAGTTCTCCTCTTTTCTGGCTGCTGCTGCTGCTGCTGGTGGCTCTTCTGGTTCTGGCCCTGTTGTAAATTCGGGACGGGAAAAGTGTACTGCTGCTGAGTATAGTGAGGAGCGAGGAGAGATCGAAGTGGGTGGTTTTTGGTGGTGGAAATGGAAGAAGGTCTGTTCGTCTGGTCGTCGTCGGCATTCGAAGCTCGGCGCGATGCGTTTTCTTCTCCAGGGCCACTCAGTCACTGAAAGAAAAAAATTTTCTGTCAAAACTATAAACGACCAGCTCAAGGAAGCTCAAGCGTTCTCCTCAACTCTCTACACAAACTTCCATCCTTCCTCCTTCTTCAGTCAAAAAATACCAAACCAACCAAACCAGACTCAAAACTTCAAAAACCCAAAACTAATTCAAACCACACACACACACACACACATGAGATAGTCACCTCAATATACACTCTACAGTCAAACATTGACAAATACAAGAAATTAACTGCCAAATTACAAAAATTCTCAATTTAAAGAAAAAAAAGAAAAACATTTTCTCTGTATTATTTTTGTTGTTGCTTTGACCTATACAAGTGTAGATGTAGAGTGGAGACGTTCCAAGCTGAAAAGAGAGGATCACATTATCATATTACATGAATCAAATTAACTCTTTCTTCAATTTCCTATTTTAACCTCCATTCAAAAAGTACACGGAATTTAGGAAAGACATAACTTGGATACTGATTGTGTGAGTCTTCTTCTAAATTTTGAAAACATCTCCTCTCCAAAAAATAAATTGAAAATAAATCTTCATCATCAACTTATTGTGTGTGTTACAGTTAAAATCACAGTTCCAATAGCAGTTCCAGCTCGAGTTTCCTCAATGGAATTAACTCTGTAAAAATTAACTGTCAAATACTTTTGTGTTGGGTTTGGTTTGAGTGAGAAGTTTTCCACTTTGACACTTCGAAGAAGAACCAAGACAAAAAAATAATATACATATAAATTGTATAGTGAGTTGAGAGATAAGACTATCAATAGCAGTGACTACTCTCAATCCCATCTTAGTTGTACAACCAACCGGGAAAAAGTCGAACAAAAAATAATCCACTAACTAACTATACTACTCTGTCTCTCAGAAATGAAAACATTCACAATTATTAATGTCTCACAATTGACAAGTCAAGGAAACTAAAAGTCAAAAGCTAAAAGTGTTATTTTTTTGTTTTCTTTTCTTCAATTTTAACTTCAATTTCTACTAAACAAAAATAATACTTGAACCGCAGAGGGGGAAAAAACATAATTACGGGGAAAATATGATAATATTACACCGGAAATTCTAGAGATAAAATTATTTCTAGATTTTTTTTTGAACAGTGGGCAAAAAATCTATTACTACGCTTTTCTGTTTGTTGATGTTGTTGTTGACTGGATTAAATCTCTTTGAAGAATTGAATATAATTATTAATTCAAATTAAGGAACCTTCTATCTCTGCTCAATCCAAAATAATATGTGTGTGTGTCTCGTGTGAAAACAAAAAGTGTTGCAAAAAAATATTTTAAATGATCTCATCATTCTTCTACTTCTACTTCTACCAAAATCAACATCATTACATGCAGCAGTCACAACTGTTACAACAAACATTTATCACCAAATAAAATATAGATTACTATACATGTAGTTTTTGTGCGAGTGTGTGTGATAATTATTATAAATTCAAAAATAATTGTTCAACTATTAAAATATGAATTAATTACACAATCCACAATTTAATTGACAAACGAAAGTGTTCAAAAATCTAATTCCAATTTTCCAGTTCCAGTGTAAACAATAATTATTATTGTGGAAAACTGCCAAGCTATCAATAATAAAACTTTATAAAAATATAAATACAAAAAATATAAAATTGTGCTTTTCATTCTCAAATTTCCATCCTCCTGTGTCAAGAAAGAAAGAAGCAACGAAATAATAATAATTACATGATTATTACATATACAACTTTTTACAGAGAGAAAAAATTTAAATTACAATTAAATATAAACAAATTCTTTCAATAATTATTATTGTGAGGGCGCATCATCATCATCATCATCATCATCATCATCATTAGAGACAACAAAATGATTTTCCACAATAGAAAAGATTATCCCTCAAGTTGAGCATATATATGATAGGGAAATTATGTCTCTCCAGAATTTAAAAGTGTAAATGAAAAACTAATGACTCGATAATTTACATTTTCTCTCGACACTCTCTCCAAAAAAAACCCAAATTTACTCTCAAACTCTTGACAATAATAATCTCTCGACCGGTCCGGTTAATTACGGGTCATTCTTCTTGTAAAATCTGAATCTTAAACTTCAACGACCTTAGTACATTCACTGCCCCCCCCCCTCTCTCAAAAATTCTCAAACGGAAACCTTCAGGAGGAACTTTACATGAAAATCATTTAAATTGCAATCATTCAAACTCGACAGCAACCAAATCAATTGGTCCTATTCATGTAAATGGTGAGAAGGTCAAGGAAAAAGTAAATGGAATTAAAACCCCGCGTTGTTGTGATTTTATGACATACAATTAAAACCACTGTATATTTACTATTTACCACACACTACCAGTACCAGTCATTCCGACAATTCCCGACACCTCCGACGATCAGTCAGTCAAGTCACCAGTTCAGCAGTCACTTCACTCTCAAAGAGAATTTTGAAAGGGGAATGGAAAGTGAAACAATATCAATTTCAATATTTAATCCTAATATCAACACCAACACCAACACCAATGACCAAACTTCTTCAAGTATAACGTGAACAATCCAGTAACACAAGACACACAAAAAAGAGGGGAAAAAACTATACTATATAGCAATATAGTCATAGAAATATCAGTAATCCCTTTGAAGAAACTACCGGAGAGAAAAAAAGAGAGAACAAAAAAAAATAATCCCTTTGACACTTGACAGTATAGTAAAAGTAGAGTACTACAGTTACAGTTTACCCTTTACCACTATACACATATATATATATACTGTACCATTTCCTATCAGTCATCCAACCCCAGTCCAGTACCGAAACCAATATCAATAAAAGCACGCCGGCACAGACACACACACACACTACCGAGCAAACAATCAGCCAACAATCCACTGTCTTAAACTTGTGTTACTCATAGTCTCTCCTGTACATACAGATTCTTCGTAATCCTATATATCGTAACTCCTTACATACGTACAGACGTAGACACGTTTCCCGTCGCTCTAAGAGTGAGTCAGTCCCAATCTGAGAAGGATCTCGTGAACAATGTAAATTTTTCATGGGAAAAAAGATGAGGAATAACTGTTTCTGTAATATCAGTAAAGAAGTGCATCTGACGAGTTAATCAATTGACTAGCAACGACAGCACCAACAACAACAACAAAAAACAACAGTAACAATAACAACTTACAGAATAAAAAAAGGATAAAACGTAATAGACACACACACACACAAATAAACTAACTTTCCATGTTAACTACGACTACTGACCCAATAAAGGCCTCATCAACACCATCACCACCATCACCACAATCACCCTCACTCTCAAGATCGGTCTCGGTCAAAATAGAAACATCCTCAGCAACCCCAACACTCTCCCTACTACTCTCTGCACGGCCCTCCGCCACCACCACGATCGGTCAAACTTTAAAAAATCCACGAAAATCTGTGTCGTCGTTTTCGTCGTCGTCCTCAAGTCTACTAAGGAAAAAGACAGGGAGTGAAGAGACAAGAATTAAGGAGGAAATCAAATCCGAGTTGGAGTCTTCTGATCTGCTCCCTTTTGAAATTGAGAAATCATCATCATCATCAACATCATCATCATCATTGCAATTCAGAGTAGTCGACATTATTAAAATGGATATTTTACCAAGTGTGGGAATTCTGTATGAACTCCAAGCAATTCATGATACTGGATATTTACTATCACAAGCGTCACCTGAGGACTGTTGGCATCAGGTAATGGAACACATATAAATTTTCCTTGTCTTAATTAGTTATTAGTCATTATATAAGTTCTTCTTATCAAAAACAAAAAGGGGGCTCCAGTTTAATTTTGTTTTGTACAAAGTATCTACCTACAAAATATTTTACTATATGTAAGTAGGTACGAGCCATAAGAAATTAGAAGGCACAGAAAAAAAAAAGCAACTTCCATGAATTACTCGTTTGCATTTATTTTAATGAACATACATAATCAGAGATGACCTTGTGTCATTCCATATTGCATCGTCACTTTTATCTCATCGTCAGTATGCAGCTATGCACTTTATTTTTTTTATAGGATTTTTATCATAATTTATATATCATGATGATAAATGCTATATAGTTATAGGAGTGGAACACTTTAGTTTTTTTTTTCACATGCTATTTAAATGTACCTACCTACCCACTAAAGTTAAACTACATAAAGCGAAAGAAAAAAAAATTACAAATAAATAAATTACTCATAATTCATTATGCATTTTTCAAAAGCTTGTGTAGGATTATTTTAAATTCCCTGTCTATCTCCTGTCTCTGTCTCTATGTTGATGTCCGTAGGCAGTCATGGGGTGAGTATATTAAGGAATATTCTTGTAGTTTGGAACTCTCTCTCGTGTCGTGACCAAAACTACAAACTACATAGAATAACGACATTCACATAAAGTTCAGGACCAGGAGATGAGAGAGAGACCAACTCCAAAGAAAAAATATTCGTGTGAAAAATAATAATAATTTTTTTAAAATGAAATTTAACCTCAGCATCGACATCAACTGTGAACATTGAACTGAGCTGAGGATTATGAGACTTTGTTCCCTTCCTCACTCACTTCAGTTCCCTGTTACTCCCTTTCTTATTAGTTAGTTGCTCTGTTCTGGTTCCATCTTAAAATATTATTATCAAGTGGTTCTATGATTATATAATAAAAGTAGTAAGGAGATGAAGATAAAGTGGTTTGGATGGAGCAAGAACTTTTTGTTCCTACATATTATATTTTTTTTATGTAATTTCTGGTGTGTTGAATAATGAAAGAAACATAATATTTTATTACATAAAAATGTGCGGAGAGGGAAATAAAAAAGGAGAGAGAGAAACACACACACACACACAGACACACACACACGTGAGAAGTAGGGATGATAAGTATGTTTTTATGTATGTACCTGCTATGTATAATAATTATAATAATAATACACACACATGATTATTTTTACTATATCTGTGTAATGTGTAATAAAGTGTCCAGGTCCGACCAGGACTGCGACTGCGACTGCTTCTTCACTATCACTCTCTCTGCACTCCCCACCACGCTCACTAATGCTCATGCTAATGGTAGTAATGGTGATGGGAGTTGTGGTACAAAACAAAATAAATGCAGTCTCCACTTTTATTGTTTGTTAAAAGTTAAAAGTACACGAACACCATATATATAAAAGGGACCTGTACATAGTTATTTACATACATCTTTAGAGTTATGGGATTGAGAAACGATTCCTGAGCTCCTGTGTCCAACAACACACACACACATCCACATCGCATCGCATCGCATCGGTGGTATGGTGGTGGAAGAAAAAAAACCGTCACTCGATTATCCCATATCTTTATACTGCTGCTGCTAATAATCTACCACTGTGACTGTGACTGTACAGTGCTGTGTAGAGTCATGCATGATCCATGGCGTTATGATGATACACAAAAGATATTTATATAATATAGGGCGTCCCTACATGCATCTATGTAGATATATATGGAGTAATTTGATGTGATGGGATGGAATGGAGTGAGATGACGAGGAGCGAGGTTGACGTTGGTAAATCGTGTCCCATGCTTAAGCATGACTAAACATTTCAAAGTAAATTATCAACTTGATGACAATTGGCCATTCTCTCTCTCTCTCTCTCTCCTTCTATCTCCTTCCCATTCTCATTCATGCTCGGACTCTGACTTGGAAAATGTATTCTACGTTGACAAAAACTTTTCGTGTCCAATCCTGGAGGATAAATTATAATCGACAGATATATAGGCAGGCGGACACATTTATTGTATACATTCCTACTGTATTTATGGCTTGGCTAATATCATTAGTATATCCTATAGAAATATAATGCATTTTTGTTTCGGTTCTGGAGTTATATAATTATATAATATTGGCCCCTATAGTATCAGTAGGTATGCATAGGAGTATTCTATGGCTTGCTTCATATATATACAAAAAATTACTCATGTGGTATGATCTGCATAACTGGCTTGGATGAGTTCCTTCTGCTTTTAAAAATATTATTTCATATCATACATAACATGAATACAGCACACAGGACGAAGCTATGTACTTGAATGGACTATTACTATACTGCTGGACACGGTGACGGTGACGGTACTACGGACTAGGGACACGTTACGTCTATTGTTACAGAGTACATTTTGATATTAATTACCATTATGGCGAGGCTCACGTAGCTACATGGACTACAGAGTAAGTTACGTGATGATAATTATACGTGGACATTTCAAAAATGCTTTTATTTGACAGCTGTACGTATGACATGGGCAGAGTAGAGGTAGTGTACGGTACGCAGTGTGAGGCTATACAGTACTAACAATAAGTTCTATTCTAGTTATTTAATTCAGGCCTCTAGTATGGTTATGTGGTTGAATGTTGAATGTTGACTGGACGACTTGGCTGTCGTACAACTATACAACTAGGACCAGGACACATAAACACAATAATTAATATCTGCAATCCATAGGGATACAAGATAGACCGGTCGGTCGTGTGCAGTTTTTATTTTTGTATTTATCCAGTCAGCCAGCGAGCCAGCAAGCCAGCGAGAGGCAGTCAAAGTGAGATACTATTTTAGTCCGTGACAACTTTTTTCTTTTTTTCTCTCTATAAAGTCTCGCAATCAAAATCACAAAGTTTAGTTTAACTAGCGAAGGTCTGAGTGAGTCTGAACCACTGACTGGGACTGGGACTGAGCTCACTGATACTATGCATTGCATGTACTCTGCTCTGCTCTGTTCTATCAGTCCTCGTCCTCTGAGCATCCAACTTTATCTTCCAACTTAAGTTTGACTGTAATTGGGAGGAATTTACTGTCAAAGTTAAGTAGTGTATTATTTACTATATCAAGACAACGTGCTACATCTCTCTGTCTATAGTATATAATTTTATGTATAGCTATATGGGCTCCCTAATTTGAACTGTAGTAGTACAAGGAGACGAACAAATACGAGTACAAAAGAGTTGCCTCACTAGTCAGTCTCAGAGTCTCAGTCCCATCTCCATTTTGCCATTTGCGTCGAATCTTCTTTATGGACAGGAACAGGGACAGAGTAGTCGAGTAGTGTGACCATACCTATATAGCTAGATCCATTGTAAAAGTCATATATGCTTGGGCCCATGCCTATATCTACGTGTATGTAGTTTCCCTTGAAAACTTCAACTTGAAAGAAACCAACAACAATCTATCTAATAACTTGAAGAAATCTTCGACTTGTTCTCATCTACTCTTCTTTCATCTCCAGCTACATAGTTCCGACCGAATCTCGCAACTTCCTCGTTCCATCAATGTTTGTAATTTAATTACAATGGGAATTTTTGACTTTTGACATACAGTTCTCTCGCTCCTCCACTGACTCTAATTTCTAATTCTGATTCATATTCACAAGACTCTCTCTCAATAAAGCACAATACAATTCCAAAAATTTACCAAAAGAATAAAATAAAATGAGCGAGAAAATGAAAATAGAATCATCATCATATCTTAGGAATTAGGAATTACGAGTGAATTGACTGGGAACACTTAGAGTGGTGGGGGTAGTAGTAGTTGTAGTAGTAGTAGGCTTAACGAGTCGTTTTGAATTTAGGTTGATGACATCCAAGAGAAAATTAATTTTTCAATGACTGACTCACTCCCTCCCTCTGTCTGTCTGTCTCTCTCTGTCTATTGATATACTTATCGGCTCCGTGCACGTAATTGGTCATTTGTTATTTACAGGGACTGAGACTGAGAAAGACTGACTGAGAACAATATCCTTGTAGGCAAGTCAGGGTTTTGGGCTTCCACTCTAACTCACGAGCACTGAGCAGCACTTACTCAATAACTACATATTAACTATAGGATCTAAGCACAGCACTGTTCCTTGCTAGTTGTTCATTTTGATTCTCATTTAATAATGTAATTGTCCTTAATATCTGTATTCTCAGATACGTTCCCCTCCTGCAGTCCGCCGAATTTGGTTTCTACACTCGCATTGGCCTATGTTACATATTGTAGTAGTAGTAGTAGTAGTAGTAGTAGTAGTAGTAGTAGTAGTAGTAGTAGTAGTAGTGCAGTGTTAAAATGCAAACTGCTCAGGCTGTCATGTCATATAATATGCTGTTCAGTGAGAGTAGTATAGTTCCTAGGTATTATGTGTATTGAGGGACAGGTAGCTCTGGATCTAATAAGACTGGGACCCGTACATATAGCATTATAATGCAGTCAGGCTGTGTCGTGTAGAAGGAGAGGCACAGTAGCACAGATACAGTACATGACATGATTGGAATTGGACTCGGGTAATGGTGATGGGTATATGGTATGATATGGGATGGGGATGACTCATCAGTTGAGTGATGCAACGTCAAAATCAACTCAACGTAATATTAGTAATAGTAATAGTAATCGTAATCGTTGTTGTAATCGTAATAACAGGAAAGGAATAAGAGAGCGAGAGAGAGACAGAGGGAGAGAAGGCAACTTTTTCTAAATACAAAAATTACATTGAAAATTATTGTTAAATGTCTAACTAAACCATTTAAACTTTTCTCATTTTATATTAAAAATAATATTGTTTGCCTATTCGACGAGCCGAGAGCTGATGATTAGGAATATCATTAGTCTCATATCTTGTCAGTCTCAGAGTATCAGTGTCAGTATCTGTACACTCGAAAATATGCATAAAAGTTCCTCGCCGCCTATGAGCACCAGTTCCAGTTCCAGTGTGGATAGTAGATAGCACATTGTAGACCTCTACCAATATTGTTAAATCGAGGCATTTTTATTTGCTAAATATGTTTTTTTGAAGCGTTGTTGTGTTGGAGAGTTGGAGTTTGAGTTGGAGAGAGAGAGACAGACAAAAAATATGTGATGAGGGGTGATAGAGAAAAATGTTATGAGTGAACTCATATCTTTTTTTTTTCTATTATGGTTATGGTTATTAGTATTATGTACAGATACAAGAAGCAGTGTGCTCTCCCATCCCAATCCCAATGCAATGTCCCAATCAAATAGAATACAGATAGACAAATATCACTAATTGACTCCAGCTAGGAACACATACTCATGGTTCGACTCTGAATTGGGGAATGTTTGAATATTAGAATATGTAATAATTATTTTTATATATTTTAATATCTAATATTATTAGTTTGTGTGGGAAGTCATCATATGTAGACGAGTGCATTGTATATAGTATAGTAGTAGGTAGTTTGCAGTATAGAGATAGATTATTATTATTATTGTGTAGATCCACGCAATCATTACATGATGCCCGACCATTCAATTTGAGTAAATGGTAAATGAATATTTGTATTATTAAAGATTGAGATAAGGACGAAGGTTATCTATATGGGTCTTCACATTACACATCCAGCAGCCCCATTCATATTGATAACTAAATTCATTTAATATTAATCTACACACACACACACACACACACACAAAGTTTTTCTTCTGTCTCATTTGCACTATATCTATATATGATTTGCCTTTGGCGTTTGCCGAAGCCAAAGCCGACGCCGAAATCATTTTCATGTATATTTAATATATATGTATGTATGCTTGCGCTGAGCATTTCAAATTCATCGCTTTTGAAATGACGTCCTATTTAAAAACATGCTCTACATATGATTTAAATGGTAATTGATTATGGGTTTCATTTGATGTCATTTTTGTGGGGGGGGAGGGGGGAGAGCATTCAATTTGCAAGGAATATATAGATTTAATATAATTACCTAATGTATCTTAATCTAATCTTATCGTTATCGTCGTCATTCGAGTTGAGGTTGACGTCGTCATTGAAATATTGAAATTTGAGCTCAAACTGCAAAATAGTCTAAGTTCTAAGCTTTAATCGTAAGTTAGCATTTTCCCCCCATTGAATTGTTTCGGTAGTAAAATAAACATACAAAATAAATATGATAAAAATATTACAATAAAAAAATACCTATTTACACAGTGGTTTTGAAACTGGCATTTTCAGCTCGTTGAAAAGAAATTGTGAACTATTTTGAATTAAAAATTTGTAGCATATAAATAAAAAATAATATCGTAGTTTGCATTTAAGGCAGTGTTTCCGTAATGGTAATTTGTTTTACTCTTATATGGATAGTTTGCTGTAATTATTGTAAAGCACACAAACGTCATACTGTTCATTGAAAAGATGTTTAAAAAATTAAATTAACCTAATTACCGCCTATAAATAGACTGGGATTGGATTAAATTGTACTTTAATTGTTATTACTTTGTTTTCCTTCAATATCTCTGTCTTTATGGAGATGGATAATGGATGGCATGACATGGACATGACATGACTTGACTTTTCTCCTTTTTATAGAGTCTCGAGTCTCACTCGCTCAGCACACAGCACAGCGTCAGAATGAGGAATGGGATTCAATTTGAATGATTTTTATATATGCTCCATGTCAAACGTCAAAGAACTTTTGCTCCGCTTCTGCCTCCTGAACTTACCCTATACTATTTACACTATATGAAAAAGAACCTATGACTACAAAATATATGCTAAAGAAGTAGAGCTCAAAAAGCCGAGAGTGCTACTACAACCTACATGGTAGACAGATGAGATATCTCTATGTGAAGAGTTGCATGCATAATTAAATTTGCTTTGCATATTATCAGGCCAAATTATCATTATCAGAGAGTACGATCGTGCAGATTTACAAGAGGAATTAGAATTTTGGAATTTAGAATTATAGAGCTATGATCCTGTGTTATTTCCTTCGTCGTTCGTACTTTGGTTCTTTGGTTCGTGGAGCAGGCAGACGGAGCCGGAGCCGGAGCAGACGACTCCTGTTCCCTGTGTAATGTAAAAGGAACCCAAAACTATACAGTAGGAGCACGGTCAGTGTTCGCCAACGAGTCTACATAATATAATATTATGTTTTTAGTATGAGGCAGATTATTATGTTACGTCGTGCTTCCACTGTTTACATAGTATACAATGACTGGCCCTGAGTGCCAGGCTCAGTAGTATGGAGCTGTCAACGAGCATAATGAGAGCGTGGTATTATATAAGGTAATTTGTATTATGCTTACGTATCAGGACAGGGATCGTAAAAACTGTGAATTAGGAAAGATTAAAAATACTTTATAATGCTTATACAATATAATATGTATAAATTGTGAAAATGGTAAAATGTCAACAAAAGACACCTTCCACCTTCCTATACGAAAGCGACCCAGTCCACACAAACTACATTGTAACTCGCTCTTTCTGTCAGTCTGTCTCTCTCTGTCCTTGCTTGTCTTACTTACTACAAGTTTGTGCAATGTCTTGAAAGTGTCAAAAGTTCTTCTCTCTCTTTTTTCCTTCTTTTTTTATTTCATTTCATTTTATTTCATTTTGAGATATTACCACTCTCCACTCTCGTTCGTCCTCGCCCAGTTCGTTTTTCCGTCTCCTTCTTCTCCTTGTCATCGTCATCTCCTTCCTTTCCCTGTTTGTTTTTCCCTGAGCTTTGAGCTTTTTGAGAGATTTGATATTCTGTCCTCGAACCCGAACCTTTGACGTTAAATTTAATTGTATTAGTCTAGTCTCGACCACTTTATTCAGTTCCACTCATGTATTTTGCATGTTCCGTACGTAGACACACACGATTTTGAGGACATATCTCCTCTATACCTTACCCACCTATACATGCTAAGTCCCATCTCCACTCCATCCACCATCCACACAATGGCCCCATGCTTCTCGAGGCTTTTCTACTTTTCTATTGATTTCTTCAACCCGAGTCCGCTCCCGTTCCCGTTACCGTTCTCGTTCCCGTTCCCGTTCCCGCTAACCGCGCGCTCCCGTCGTCCCAGAACATACAAAAACTACCTACTACAATATATTCCGTCATGTATATATATTTGAAGTCGTAAATTCGTCTTCGTTTTCATTTTCGTTTTTCGTACTCCTCCTAGCACTCACACACACACTCGTAATTCGTACTTTCCATGACAGACTACTACTATACAACTACAGATAGAAACTCCGGTCGTCCCTCTCGGTCTCGATCCCGGTCTCGGTCTCGGTATCGGTACCGGTATCGGTCTCGGCCTCGGTGCTGGTCCGTCTACTTGTACGCGCTCCATGCTCAGGATTTATGTATGAGGAGAGGAGTACTGGGTACATTGCATTGTACGAAGACGTACGCTTCCCTGTCTTATCTATAATTATACAGTCTGCTCAGGATATAGTGAGGAGCGACTTGGATGTACTTTCTGAACGAGTTTTCCCTATGTGTACGACATGACGGAAATGTAAAATGTATGAGAAAAGTGTGCAAAAATAGTCTGTGACTCTTTACTGTGTTGACGAGCTAAAATTAGATTAATGTTGTTGGAATACAAAAAGTGGGCTTTTAGTTGCTCCTCAACTTATTTACTTTTATATCCAAATGTCAAGTGAGGAAAAGGCTCTAATAATAATTTTTCTGTTTGTTATTGTAGTTCGTGTGTGTGGAGTTGTTATATAGTTGTCTTGTAGAGTGCTAGTTATTTTTTTTTTTTGCAATGTACACTCCACTACACTGCTAATATACCTAAATGCTAATAAACTACCGTCCACTCTCGTATGTTTTTTTTTATAGTTTAGTGTCCCTGGAGTATTACTTGTAAATAAAGGAGAAGCTATTTAGCTTATAGTATGTTATATAGGAAACAGTACTACAACTACAACTCCAGTACATTTCCCCTTAAAAACTTGTTATTGTAATCTATGTGAAGGATCTACCGTGCAATTTGAACGACATTACGGACAATGTAAATATCATGAGGACATGTACCTATAGGTATTTAAAAGGGAGAGTGAGCAAATGTGGGAGAATGATAGGATGATGCCTGTCATTCTTTCTACAGTAGTACAGGTAGCACAAGCCTTCTTTCAAACCAAAACCAAAATATTTGGATTGTCTCACTGTCAACTGTCGTCGTCCTTTACTTCCTCATGGAGGAAATATTACATAAAGTTTAAATTGGAAATGAGAATTGGACACTGAGCATTTTCCCTGCAGCACGACCACGACCCAACCAAGCGATATAGGAATCGAATGTATTTATATTGTGAGAAAAAAAAATGCATGAACTGAGCCTTGATTTCTTTTGGAGGTGGTATATATTTCGAGCATTAATATCTCCCTATGCCCCATGCTAATACTCTGTGACACTGTTATGTGTGAAATAAATTTAAATTGGAAGGATA
The DNA here is from genome assembly GCA_034695245.1 of Dicyrtomina saundersi. Classification (NCBI taxonomy): domain Eukaryota; kingdom Metazoa; phylum Arthropoda; class Collembola; order Symphypleona; family Dicyrtomidae; genus Dicyrtomina; species Dicyrtomina saundersi. Next base: position 4,619 of record JAQFZE010000742.1, on the reverse strand, counting down.
TTTTATATTTAAATCCTTTTGTTGAGTAACTTTGGTTTGGAGATAATTAATTAAAGTGTAATTTGAGAGCAGGAATAAATAATAATATAGTATGCATAATTTAAAATATACTTGTACAGGAATATTAATAGAACTTGGAGGAGTGAGTAGTAAGTGGCTGAGGAACTGAGGACTGATTGATTTATTATGTCCAGTTCATTCCTTCTGTTGTGGTTGTCTCCGTCGCCTCACTTAATACTATCCTTCCCGTTCAGACCTTTCCTTATATGGACAACTACAGACATAGGCTGAGACTATACACACTCTGTCCACATGCAAAACTTATACATAATTGAGCGTGTGAGAGTTCAGTTACCGCAGCTATACATATTGATGCTTCCGATTTCATTTCTGGACTTTCGACAGCCATGTCCATGCCATGCCAGACCAGACCAGGCCTTCATAATATGTAAAAGTACACATTCTGTCTCTGCATGCATGGTTGGCGTTGGGAGTTGGTGAAGGAGAATAGGAGAATGATCTTATGTTGCAATCGGAATCGAAATGGAAATTAAAACGGGTACTATACATAATTAAAAGTTTGTCTAGACTCTCCCAGTGTTGACTTTAGGAAGTTAGGTGAAGTGGCAGTGGTCGCAGTCCACCAGCACCACCGTTGAGAAATCCACGGGCAGAGAGAGAGAGAGAGAGTAATAGTCACGCACTCCACGTCTCCCGTCATAAATACATTTCCCCGTAGTTTATATCAGTATTCTCAAGGATCGGGACGTGGACTGGAGCTGGAGCCGGAGCTGGAGGACATCTTCCAAGTCATGCATGACACTATTTTACTATTCTTATCCGAAGTCTCTTAACAAGACTAGGACGAAGCTCAATCAAGAATTTCAAATTAGAACAAACACCGAGAAAAGAGAGGAGCTCCCGCAAGAAGACACAATCACAATGAGCTCCGGAATTCTGTGTGTATAGTTCTTCTAGAGATAAATTTGAGAGAGTTTCTTCAAAACTTGAAATAATATTTGAGAGTCAATTCTGAATCTGCTTTTGTCCACAATCAGAATCTTAAAGAGTAAAGTCAGAGTACCTCCACCTGCGTCCACGTCTCCCGTTCCCCGGCCCCATTTTCCATGGGGACTCTGCTCTTTTGGATGGGAAATAAGAAATCTGGCCAAGAATTCCTCATAAATCCTACTTTTAGACGGAATAATCAGAGAACCAAATGACCCAGCATTTAAAAAAAAATATGTTAATCCTAAAGAAGGAGTCAGAGTCGGAGTCGGAGTTCTCAAGTCCTACAGTAAAAACCTTATGGGCTTAGCTTACTTACATATTTGTATAGGGATAGCTACATCTTTGAATTTTGAATGGGGCCTGTGGTAAAGGGTACATATTTAATGGGTCTACCCATATGTTTCTTTCGGGTTCCCTCAAGAAAGTTACATTAGAAAGTTACTCTCTGTGTTTATCAAACTCATGATAAAAATAAATGCAAGAGAGACTTGAAATAAAATACGAATTCAAATTGGGAATTCTATAAAGCTTTTTTTTTTCTTCTTAGTACTTTTATAAAAATACCAAAGGAAAATACAGAGCTATATAAAAAAAAATCTGAGAAATAATCTGGAATTTCTTTTGAGTGAGTCATGGAGGGATGCAGTGTGCTGTAAATAAATAAGTCAAGGGAAGCGGGTCCTTCTTCCCTATTTGAAACGAAGCATGTATAGTATTTTAGATTTTAGTGAAAGGCATTCAGACAAAACTCTCAGACACTCAGACTTTTTGACTCTGATTTTCATTTTGGATTTCCTTCTGGATTTTTTCGACCAGGTAGCAAAAAAAATATATAAATCAGAAGAGAGAAGAAATATCAAAATAAGCTACCTATGTATAGTGGGAAAAGCGTCTTACGAACTCAAAAAGAAAACGACTCACTCAAAGGCAAAGGGAGCTTTAAGCTTTGGAGTTTTAAGATTTGTTAGCTTCTCGTATTTTTAGTGGCTAATTCCATTTAAACCTTTAAATGTTAAATCTACTGTAATATATTTCCATTGAGTTTTCATTTCTAAACGAGTCTAAGTAGGTATACATATTATTATGTATAGGTATTTAGTTTTCACATTTACCTCCCAAAACGTCGTTTCGGAGAGTGAGGATGAAAAGGACGGGCCTTGTAGTTTGTGGCCATTAAGCATTGTTGCTCCTCTTGTTGTTCCTCGTGATAATCTCCGAGAAAAAATATATATTGTAAATTTCTAAATTCCCTACCTCTCCAATCTAGACACGGTCCAATCCCTGGCTCTGGCTCTGGCTCGAACAAACCCTACTTACACTGACGATTAGAGACGTAGGTAGGTAGGTACCTATAGACCCGCTATAAAATGTATTAAAGTTTTTCGTGAATTCTATTCCAACTCGTCTTCGTCGTCAGTCAGAGATGAGAATTTTTTTTTCCAGAGAATTCGAATAGTGTAGAGTACAGTGCTCAAGACTACGCACGGGAATCTGTACAGTTCAAAAATGGAAGATATATTACTGGACAGTTTAGTGCTCAGCTCAGGTCAGGGAATACTGGAGAGCGCTGAGGCGAGGTATGGTTTGGATATACGTTGTATTACGTACGTAAGGGACCTAACATATATAGCGTCAGTGCACTGACGCTACGGGATGCACTGCATCCAGTTGAATATATTGCGTATTATGGAACTTATGGACGGACAGACATAGTAGATTGTATGTATATATGGAGAAGGCCTGGGATAGGATTTATGTGAACAGTTGTCTATTTACAAGCAGTGTGTGACACCATCAAATGATTATCTATTTTAAAAGTCAAGGCCATAAATTAAAGCTTTTAAGCTATCTAATGGTGATTGAAATACTAAAACCAAACCAAACTAAACTCTAACCAAATGCCATCCTGTGTCCTCTCACTACGGACGGATATACACGAGCCTCACATTACTATGACACATACCATAGTACCAGTACCAGTACCAGTTATATAGTGTCCCTACTATCGCACTCTACATTGTTTGTCTCTCTACTGTATGTATATGCTTAAGGTTAGTTCCACATACCTAATTGTGCCTCTCTCATGCGACAAACCAGATGGATTACGAAATACGAAAAAATTATTTTAAAATCCTAAATGCATATACCAAGTACATAGGGAAAGACAAGGAGATATAGATGGACTTATTTAGCATTATAGCTCTCAGGTAGCTCTGCTCTGTATTTATGTAGCTACACATATAGTTCCTCATGAAGGATCTGCTGTCATGAAATGAATGCAATTCCTTCAGTTCTCATTCCAATTCCACTCCAGAAATCTCTCTCTCTCTCGACTCTTTTGGTTCTTGCCCTGTGACTGGGTTCAAAAAGAGGCTATAGAAAGCTGAGTGTAATCCACTTGGAATTCCAAATTCCAACGATAAACTACGCATCCAGCTGTTGTCTCTGTCTGGATTCTCTGGATTTCTGGATTTTAGTCTGGATTTTGAATTTTGAATTCTCCATCTTTTACTTGGTCCTTTCGTCCTTCTCCTTCCTCTTTTGTTTTTGCCTTTTTTCCCAAATAAAATTTGGAAAATGAAATATAACGTAGCTACGAATCTGCGTATAATTTAGACGGGAAAAAAATATGATTACTACACAGTTTTTAAGTAGGGAAACCAAAGGGAATATCTGTAGGTCTACTACCTACTTTAGTTAGGGCATAGAAAAGTTTTGCCTTTTCATGGCTCATTTTTATTTCCCTCACTCTCACTCGATCTTCACTCTTCTCTCTCACACACTCACGGTTTTTCATTATGGCGTCAAGTTTTTGAATTTAAAATTTAACTTCTTTTTTCCTCTCAAAGCTGGGTGCTCCAAGTATCCAAGACTCGAACCAAGACAAGTTTAGCTTTTATTGTTGTTTTTTGGGGGTGGGTGTCTCTCTTGGTGCATGCACGTACCTACCTATACGGTATATGTGTGAGATTCTCAAGAGTCATTTCGGCTGATATAGCAACCAAATAGCCTCCCCATTGCCATTGCTGGTCATATAGGAGAAGGAAAAGTTGAACATACCATGTGAGAGTGTAGCAGGATCAGGAGGCACTTGTTTCTCATGTAGTTTTTTTCTCCAGCTCCAGAACCATAGGACCAGCCACTAAAAGCTCCAGGTTACGTCGTCCTTACGCTACAATGAAAACGAACTAGCAATGTATGTATCTGTGTAGTGTAGTGTGTAGTAGTAAGAAAAGAAGTATCTCTCTCAGGGCCGGATAATGCGGCCAGCGCAGGCAGCCCCCGCTGCCTGAATTTTCAAAAACATGTATATACAACATTTTGCAACTTTCAAAAATATGTAAAACGAATATTTTGACTTTTCAAAAACATGCAAAATAAATTATTTTGTATATTTCAAAAACATTGAAATAAAACATTTTCCACTTTTCTCAAAACATGTAAAATAGAACATTGAGCACTTTTCTGAATCACGTAAAAAGAACATTTTGCACTTTTCAAAAACATGTAAATACAACATTTTGCTTTACCAAAGAAAACCATGAATAGAATCAAAATGGTGGTTTTGTATGGAAACAAATATCTGCCTAAAACCAATTCCTTCGTCC
>JAQFZE010000741.1:0-22760 GCA_034695245.1 Dicyrtomina saundersi | reverse complement strand
CCCCCCCAACCTCCCTTCGCTCATCTCTACAAATTGTTTTAGATCCGCCATTGGATCACATTACCCTTCTAGCATCACTATCTTCAACCCCCAACTCATCATTAAATAGAACTTTTTATCTTTTTTACTAGGAAAAAAATAAATTAGGAAATTCCAATGTGAATGAAATGCACCAGCTACAAAAACAAAGTTTATTATTTTTTAGGGATTTTTAAAACAGAAAAAAAAAGAAAATTTAGTTTCACTACATCGAAAAATTAAAACACGTCATACTGATGAGCTTCTAAATAATTTTTAAAATCATTTTTTACACTAAGCATTAAGGCATTACCATGGTTTCAAGGTTGTGCCTTCAGGGTCGTCCATCAATGACGTGTGAAAAAAATGAGATTTTGTTTATATAGGCCCCTGAAACTCAATCCTCATGCTTAGCTAATTAAAGGTTTGCATATATAGGTCATTTTCCTAACCCTCCGCAAAATTTATTATTATTAATGAACAGGCCGGATAATGCGGACAGCGCAAGGAGTCTCCCAGCTGCTTGAATTTTCTCAAAATATGTAAATGAAACATTTTGCGGTTTTTAAAAATATGTGAAAAGAATATTGAGACTTTTTAAAAACATGCAAATAATTTTGTTTACACATTTCAAAAACATGGAAATAAAACAATTTGCCCTTTTAAAAAACGTGTAAATAATTATTTTTGTACATTTCTCAAAACATGTAGAGAGAAAATTTTGCACTTCTCTAAATCAAGTAAATAGAACATTTTACTTTGCCAAAGAAAACCATGGATAAAATCAAAAATAGTGGTGTTTGTATAGAAACAATTTGCTCCCTAAGAGCAATTCCTCCGTCCTGCCCTGTAGATGAACGACCCTTTTTTGCCAAAAATAGTTACATTTAAAAGCATGTAGTTTCTATAGCAAAAATATTAGGTTTTGATATTAGCAAAAAAAAAGATAAAAATTAAATGTAATACGGGAATATGCAAAAATACTATTACTTTAGTTAGATGCATATACCTGTAATTGTAATTATTACAAATACGCATCACCAGAACACATAACAACAAGCAGAAACCTTAAAGTATTGTGAGTAAATTGCATATAAAACAGTGGCACATGAATAGTGATACGTTTGCGTTTTTAATGTTTTTTTTTTTTATTTTACGAATTTTGCGAATTTTCCTTGAGGTTCCCGTGGGACATGAAGTAGTAGTTATAGAACTACGAGAGGGAATCGAAAAAAAGAAACGCTCACTTCCCTTTCTACAAGATTACAAAGCACGTAGCTACAGCCTCTTTAATCTTTAATGCTTCCCAAATCCAAATCAGTGGAAGTCTCTCCACTTTTATTCCGTCTATATAACCCAAACCGTAGAGGGAACGGGACCGGGACCGGGACCGGCTTTAGAAAAATGGAATGAGAACGCGGAGTTGTGCACAGGATACAGACTAAATACAGTGTTTTACAATACAGTTATGTACACAGCAGTACACATCAGTGTCATCTTTGCCAGTGAAGAATCAAAACGACGCATATCCATTTTTACGTTATAACAAAATGCATTATCTACAAAAGGAATGTGTTATGTTTTTATTACTAAAGGTAGTTTAATTAGGCATTTTGCACTTTCCCAAACATTGAAGTAGAACATTTTGCACACTGAAAAAAAATCATTAAAATTGTAACTAAGTTACTTGCTACATTTAAAAAACAAAGGAATAGAGCATTTTGCATTTCTTAGAAAGCTAGTTAATGAAATATATTGCACTCTTTAAAACATTATGTAAATCAAATATTTTGCACTTTTCTAAAACATGTAGATGGAATATTTTGCCATTTTAAAAAACATGCAAATGGAATTTTTAGCACTTTTTAAAAGCACGTAAATGAAATATTTTGCACTTTTAAAAAACATGGAAGTAGAACATTTCACACTTTAAAAAAACCACGTAAATGGAATATTTTGCATTCTTTAAAAACGTGTAATTAAACATTAAGCACTTCCAAAAAACAAGCAAATGAAATATTTTGCAATTTTCAAAAACACCTAAATTTGGCACCTACATTGGCACCACATTTGGCTCCTCTCAAAAACAAAAGCATAGTTTTTTGCATCAGGAAAAAACTCGTAACTAATATCTTACGTATTTACTTTTGTTGAACCTTGTTTTGGAACTAGTCAACTGCCAATAATTGTAGTTTAAAGAGATGAGTTGTTTTGATTCTTCACTCACCATATCTCTTCTATGTACCCTGTCGCACTCCGTGAGTAGTATTGATGTTCCACCTCCTTGAGCTGCTGAGCTGTGTACGTACATAGAAGCTAACAAAACAGAGAAATCACTGAAATCAAAGGACCCAACAACAGAACCGAATCACAAAAGCCAAAGCCGTATCGGAATCTAAAACCAAATCCCAATCCGGTACCGGTACCAGTACTAGTACTGATACCGGAACCAGAACCACTCGCACTTACTTCTTCCCGTGACACGCTTCAGAAAACAGAGAAAACTTCACTTAAATAATCAACTGTTTCTTATTGAGCGAGCAGCAGCTTTTCTCCCTACTTTCCAAACCTGAACCTTTTAACTTCACGCTTTTCATTTCTTCTTTAAAAAATAAACTTGACCTTAACAACACTTAGGGGCTGTTCATAAATGACGTCACGTGTAGGGTCAATGGGTTTACTTGGCTATTGATGACATTCTATATGGTTACGATGTCTCATTACAGGGGATCATAGGGTATCATAAACAGTGATATTTGATTAACATCATTTATGGATGACTCCTTATTTATTATCACGTCCGCATGTTGGTAATGCACTCTAAAAGCTATAAGCTAAAGCAGACTTTTAACTTTTGTTTTTTACTGTGAGCGAAACGCTTGGAGTTCAGTACAGTTTTAAAGTGTCATAACGTTCTATCTAAAAACCTGTGATTTCCCTTTCCACGCTATTTAGTTTAATTCGCACTAACAGTAGCAGTAGCAGTGCACTTTCAAGTTTGCATCTGTATTTCTGTTTTTCTTGTCACAAGGACAGATACATTTTTGATACACGTGTTTTGTGCTAGGGACCCGTCATGTTAAATCCTAGTAAACCCCCGCGTTCTATTAAAGCCCAGCTTTCTAATAAAGACCCTCACAGTATTAGGAGAAATACGGTACATGGAAACTTCATTTAACTAATGCAGCCTTCTTAACAATTAAATTAAATTCTAATGTTCATAGTTTGGTAGCGGTGGTAAAGTTGTACGTCAAATTGTAAAGTTTGCAATTATATTTTGCTAAAATATAGTACGGGATCGTCCACAAATAGCTTCATCACCAACTGTACGATTTGTATGTGTATTAAAAATTCCTATACAATTTAATGGTGTGTTTTTGCAAAGTATAAAATGTTCTATTTACTCGTTTTTGCAAAATGCAAAACATTCCAGTTACAGGTTTTTGAAAAACCAAAAATTTTGTATTTTTAAATTATTTTGCAAAGTGCAAAATATTGCATATTTGAAAATCGTAATAGGCAAAGGATCGATCATATATGATGCAATGTGTAGGGTGGGTGGTTATTGTCGTATATATATTGATGACATGCCGTATGTTAAAAGTAGCCGTTTACGTAATGTTGGAATGGTGACATGAGGATGGGTGGGTCTTTAAAAGGTAAAAATTTTGTGACATCATTTATGGACGATCCCAAATTGTTTAAAATCATTTATAATTTACATTAATAGGGCTACTGATAATATCTTATGTTTAAGTGTTGAAGATAGCCATTTATGCAATGGTTAAACTGATGACGCGAGAACGAAGATCACAGGTTCTTAAAAACAGTGATGTTTCGATAATGTCATTAATGGACAATCCACAACTTTAAAAAATAAATAATGTTATTATTTTTAAACTTTTGTGCTTAGTCATGACGGTCCATCATGTAATGATGCTATGTATTATACATTTACATGCGTTGCAATTGAGTGATTATCGTAATGCGATCAGTGATCAGTTGGTGATGCTTCCCAGTTGATTGAACTGTGTAGAAGGCATCCATCACATTAGAGGGATAAGTTCACAATGAGGGATTGTCCATAAATGATGTCATTCGAGGGTCATTCGGATTGGGTGTGGGTTGGTGCTCATGGCATAGCCGTCATTTATGACGTCATAAGTAAACCTCCCTAAGCAAAAATGTGAAAACAAATTTAAAAAATTCTTTTTTTTCATAGTGAATTTGTGCAAGTGCGTAGAATCGTGATTGTGGTAAAGGTATCAGCTTATGCATTTTAAATCAGGTGTACGAGCTTCGCAGATTTTTTTTCATTAGAAGTACGCTTTTCGGATGTTTATTCTACCAAACAACAGGAAACAGAAACAAGACCGGTAACGGGAACAGTACCAGAACCGGTACCGGTAGTAGCGGTTTTGCGGACAAGGTAATCCAGGAAAAAAGGAAATAGGACCGGGTAGCGCGGTATTTTCTTTTCATCATTATTAATTTTACGTGTCCCAGTTACAGATTACTAATCCTCATTTGTTTTCTATTATTTAATATTTTTTCGCCCACTTTCAATCAGCTTCTTGTGGAGTCGGTTGGCATCATTTATTCAATTGTAATCAACTGTCAAGAACCCAACTAACCATTGTGCATTACCCGCTGATATGAAGTTTTTGTAGTAATTATATGTCCACACGACATTTTTAACCTTTTAAAAATCATGTAAATGAAATATTTTGGCGTTTTACAAAAATATTGAAATGTAGCACTTGAAACTTTTTTAAAACTTGTAAATATAAAAAAAATTATGTTGCATGGGATAAGGTCAAATCGAGCTAATGAGTAAATTATTATTTATTTGATAATTTAAAATAAAATATTTAGTACTTTTCAAAAACATGCTAATTAAAAAAATTGTGACTTTACAAAAAAAATTTAAACGGAGCAGTTTTTACTAAACCGAAAACTATTTCATAGCATAAATGTAGGACATTTTACACTTTTTAGAAACTCTTGCAAATTCTGCACTTTGTACTTTACAGAAAAAAACCACGAAGTGTACCATATGTGTATCGTATTTTTCACATCCATGAACCAATAGTATCACTTTCCTCCTTAGAAAATTACCTGTAAGTACTTAGTACATTACATTTTATTTGAACGATGTAATTATACCGCTTCATCAAGCTGTTAAATTTTGTCTAAAAAGTGTGAGCAATATTTCCGGCAATGTTTCCTGGCAATGTTTCCTAAAAGTTATAACATTGGAAATAAACACAACAAACGAATTTAATTAAACCCATAATTTGATATCACCTATATACATTACTTTCGGTTGAGAAACATATCGTCTGTGAAGAACCAAAATGTTCCATATCCATTGCTAGCTAAAAACAATATCTACTATCTACAAAATATTACAAAATATTGAAACATGTCTTCAGAGCATTTAAATAGAAAATTTCACAAATATGTAAACACAACATTTTACACTTTTTTAAACACATGGAATTAAAACATGTTGCACCTTTTCAAAAGCATGGAGTTAAAACAATTTGCACCTTTTGAAAAAACATGGAGTTAGAACATTTTGCACTTTTTCAAAAACATAGAGTTAAAACAATTTCCACCTTTTCAAAACACATGGAATTAAACCAAATTGTATTAATTTAAAAACATGGAGTTAGAACATTTTGCACCTTTTTAAATTATTATAATAGGACATTTTTTCACTGTTGAAAAACATAAAAATAGAAAATTTTACATTTATTAAAACTTCCTTATTTAAAATTTTACGCAAGTTTCTGTTTTTTTCTCATTTTTTTTTTATGACATAGCTCATTTTAATTGTAGGTTAAATTGAAAATAGGTCATTTTAGTTCGTTAACAATACATTGTTAAAGCATATTTTTGAAAATGAATGAATGAACTGACACTAGAAGCGCTTGTATTACTCTGGAAAATAAATCACTTATTTCACAACACAAGATATTAAGAGATGGTCCATTCAACTGCTACTTGTAAAAAGACTGAATTATTTCGTAGAAAATCACAACCAAATACTATATAGCACTATTTTTGTGTAATTGTCATTTTGAAAAAGTTTAAAAAAACCATCAGTTCAAAAGCTCACAGCCTCTAAAAAAAAAGTATGGATCTCATTTAAATATCCATTAATGATTTAATTAAATTTTGTATCCTCCGTCATTTGTTTATTTCAAGAACTGAATGCGAGTATTGTCCTTTGTATTGCGACACAATACAAGAATGTCAAAAAATCATAACACACCAACTTTATTAGTACGCGTTCAAAGCCTATTCAAAAATATACACATGGAGAGTTAAACTTGTAAACAAGCAAGTTGAGTGGTTGATTTTGAAGGACAATAAATACTGCGAATATTTTGTACCTTGAGCCAAGTTACTATCTCGGCTAAAACTAAGAAAGAGCTGCTTTCAATATAACTAAAAAATATTTTTATAAAATATCAAGCATTAATTTATTACTGTATATGTATTTGCTAAAATGAAAAACACATTTCTGTTTGTGCACTATGGAATCACCTGGACGTTGATTTTAGTAACCGTCTCACATGCTCTCCCAGCAGGTTTCTTTCTTGACATCTCTAAACCGTTAAAAGTACTTTTCCTTATTTTGCAACACGTGTAGACGCAAGAATCTTAAGTTAAATGTGACAAACACTGATTTCAGGAACGAAACTACGAAGAACGCTATCAGATGCAGACATACGACTCATGTCGAACGACGTTGGTTATCCGCCAGATGTTAAATCTAAAGTAAAGTCAGGCTTGAGATTCAAATGGTTCCGATGGCCCAACAAGGAAGTAATCTACACCATCGATGAGAATTTCTGTGAGTTATACTACAAATATTTACATCTTAACAACAATACGAAAATTAATTTAGTCTTTTCCTGCTTTTAGCTGAAGACGAGAGGAAAGTGATCTTAGACGCGATGGAGTACATTTCCTCAAAGACGTGCATCCTATTTAAAGAGAGAACCACGGAGTTTGCGCGGGTCTTCATACAACGAGGCGGTGGTCCTTCTTCCTGCTTCTCACTAATTGGAAAGGTTGGTATACCGCAAAAAATTTGGTTAAAACCGCCGTCAAATGATCCGTCTGTGGGTCATTGCATCCATGTATCAGTAGTCGCTCACGAACTCATCCACACCATCGGTTTTGACCACGAGCACAATCGCCCCGATCGAAATACATATGTTGAAATCAAATGGGGGAATATTCCTTTACGTAAGCATACAATAAAGAATTAGTAATTCCCATAATAGCATTATATTACAAAAGTGTAACGAAATTTTAAAAACATAAGTTTGAAATTCCCGCTAAATCTTAAGTTTCAAATTTTAACTTGTAAATCCCTGTAAATGTCTACTTATTGTTTTAAATAATATTAATTTTACAGCAGGCTGGGCAGCATTTGTCAAATTACCTTGGTTCCTAGTGGACGACTTTAATGTACCGTATGAATACTCGAGCATCATGCACTATCCCGCTAACGGCTTTTCCAAGGACCCGTCATTACCCTCCATGGTTGCTAAGCAGGAAGGAGTCACCATGGGGGGTACGGTTATAACGGATGGGGATGCTCTCAAAATTAATCGCATGTACGGCTGCGCATCATAAAGTGTGATTTTCCCATACTCTAGTTGAGGGGTCGTCTATAAATGATGTCAATAAATATTTTCATTTCGTATAGACCCTGTCTAAAAGTTCTAAAGGTCTTAAATTTCTATTGCACATAAAATAGACACAAACTTACCTGATTTGTATCTTGTTACAGTTGTAATTATAGGAAATAGGGTAGAAGTCATCCATAAATGACGTAATCGGAGGAAATCATCTATAAATGACGTCATAGGTAAAAATCATCCATTAATGACGTCATCAGTGGAAATCATCTATAAATGACGACATGGGTTGAAATTTTCCATAAATGACGCCATGGGTGAAAATCATCCAAAAATGACGTCATGGGTAGGAATCATTCATAAATGACATCATGGCTACCGTCAAAACAAGCAGGCGTGCTTAGGTGAGCGGTTAGGACTGCAGACTGTAACGAAATTTACAGTCTCAGACCCGGCTTCGATCCTCGAATCCTCGGCCACTGCTAATCGTTTACGGCTCGGTGTTGTTATACGTTGTTATTATACGTATAAGTATATTAAACATTAAATATATATTGTTCTAATTAAAATATTAGGGCCAATCTAAATAACTTGGTGTTCCAAGCATGGTCGGTATTAGTTTTTAAATGGTTTTGAAAATGCATAGAAAATTTAAAAAATTTACGAATTTTGTCGAGTGATATATCAAATAAAAGCTCTTACAAACTAAGCAGACAGCATTTATTTTCGGTTTCAGGTTGTTGCCCATACAACACAATTTAGGCAGAATCGAAATTTTGAAACACTGTTATCTTGAAAACGTTTTACGATAACGCTTGGCGCTTTCCGTTATTTGAATTCGACTAGTGATTTCCTATCGAATGATTCAATGAAATTGGTCCAGTAATTATTGCAAAATTTACAAAATTAGTAAAAGGTTTTTAAAAGGTGCAAACTGTTCAATTTTTACAGGTTTTTTAAAAGATTCAAAACATTTCATTTACTGTTTCTAAGAAGTGTAACATATTTTATCTACAATTTTTTTAAATTCAGCAATATTTGATTTACAGTTTATTAATTTATTGACCTGATTTTAAAAAGTGTAAAATGGTGTATGTATAAGTTTTTAAAATGTGCTTATTGCTTTATTTAATTTAAGGTTTTGAAAAAGTATAGAAAGCTGTTATTATGTGCTGTTTTTGAAAAGTGCAAAATATTATATTTACAGATTTAAAAAAAATGCAGAATGTAATATTTTACTGCTGTGAAAAAATATAAAATATGTTTTTCTACATTATAAAAATACAAAAAAAAATGTTCCGGTTAAACGTTTTTGGCAATTTTAAATTCGGACCATCGATGTGAGTTGTTTTTGTACAACTTGCGTTTTCACTCCGGCCTAAATAAAATGTACATTGCTTATTCCTACCTATCTACCCACATACATAATTTAGCGGAACTTTCATACTTTTAAAATACTTGTCAAATTTCAACCATTATTAAGGTAATAAAGAGTAGATTCTAAATAACGCAATTTATTCTAAAAATAGTCTAATTTAAGCTGTTTGTAGATCATTTTAAAAGGTTTTTGCTATTTATAGGATTTTTCTGAAAAATAAGAAAAGTCCATAGGGGGGGCCATTAGTTCACTTTTTTTAAAATGGGAAATGCTGTAAGGAATTTTTTAATTTTTTAATTCGGCGTTTTTCGAAAATTTCAATTTATTCTGGTAAAAGGCAAACCAAAAATTCACTCGAATGGTCTTCATATCAGGGCTTAGAAAGAACTAGAGAAATTACTTTGACCAACTTTGTCCAAATCCCGAGGAAACATACTAAGTGGTTTGCTTGTAAGTGTATAAAAAGTTGGAACCGTGCGGTGGTTTACAAAAACGGTGACTTAATTCCCTTGATTTCTAACATGCGAATGTAAACTACTGTTTGAACCTAAGTGCGTTGGAACGGAGGCGGAGTGTTCAATATTTTTAAGTTACACAATAATTAACGATGAAATATAATTTTTAAAAGCTTCGCAGCCGCGTTTTGTTAGGAATTTGAATGAGATACCTCTTGTAATGTGGTAAACAAGAATAAGGTTGTCAAAACTCTTCAATGCAGTTCACAGTAACTTGGAGTAGAGCATTATTATTGCCTCAGTGTTTGGCTCAAAGCTATAATAAGTCATATAATATTTTGCACCTTTTAAAAGCATGTACATAGAAGACTAGTGCAACTGGTTTGTGGAATGTAATTCAAGCAGGCGAAGTAAACATAATAATAAACGCTAGCTCTGGTTCTGGTTCTGGTTCTGGCTTCACGGCTGACTCAATGATAAAAATTTGTGGCATATGTGATACAATGCAATGTCATATGAATGGAGTAATAAAGTAGTGAGTTGGAATTGGAATACTGAAGAGAGTCTGTGAGTGTGCTTATCTAATATCTTCTTTTTTTATCAGTCAATGAATATCACAGCCTCACACACACACATGTTTCCACGTAACTACACTTCCAACTGACAAACTTGTCCTTTAGTTAGTCAACTATTTTTTGTGGGAAGGACAAACTCAATTTAACTAACACAATTTCAATTCACTTGACTTAATTTCAAAATCAGAACGAGTAGAAATCATCAATTTATTCCGGGTTTGTAATTTTGAATTAATACAAAATATTGTACATACACACTGACCCACACACACGTATCCAGTCTCTAAAATAATTTTACAAACTTGTAATTTAAAAGGACAGTTTCGCTGGGCACTTCAACTATATTTAATTGCTTATTTTCCTAATTTTAGTGTTTATAAAAATTACTAATAATAAAATTTATTTTCTGCATAATTAGAAGCTACCGTGTGCAGGGCGGAAACCCATTGAAGTTGCATAGGATTTACCCACTCAAAGCGGATACACTCTAGCGTTTTGGAATGAAATAGGTGATTACAAATTTAAATATAAAAATTTATATTATTTAAAAAAATACATTAAGTTTAGCGATGCATATTACATTAGTAATTTTGGAAGAGCTTGAATTTAACACAGACAAAATTTAGCTAATGGTAGGCCGTACGTATCCGTATATGTAAAACAAAAAAAAAACGATGTGTAGAAGTGAAAGTAGCAAACAGATGGAACAGATTAAATATGTAAAATTATTGTTGTCCGCCTCTTATTTAAATAGTTTAGAATGTTTAGATTTCAAGTTTGAATTTTTCTGCTACAAATAGTACTATGATTTTGTATTCACCTCTGCGACAATTAAAATTGAATTTACCTAAAACTGCTATATGCATATTATAATTCACATACCTATCTATCTATCTACATAATTTACGTGGCTTTTTATTTCTTAATTGAATTTGAAATGCAGTACATATTTAATTTTCTAAATACCTATATAAGGAACAAAAATATAAAATTCAATAAAAATTGAAAATATTTTACTTACTATCGTATTTTTAAATCATTTTACTTTTTTAATTCAATATTTGCGCGTCAGTGTTAATAAATTCAATTTTAAATCACCCAATCTTGCTGGTAATTCTGGCATTTCTGGCATTCAACAATGACCTTAATATTTAAATAATTTTAAATCCAACTAAATGACTAACTTAAAAAATTCGTATTATAATGAAAAATGAAACCAAATGCATTAGCCTAGGCTGGGATTGTATAGTTGGCTGTACAAATTAATTCGTTATATTGCATTGGCATAGTATTTTAATTACAAGTTTTACTTTAATAAATTACCGTAAGCATCAAAAAGGGATCATTTTCATGTTTAGCTAAAAACAAAATCCACTATCTACAAAAAAACTTAAGTATTAGATATTTTTCCATAAATTTTCCATAATATCGTTAATGGAAAAAATCGGAATCTAACATTTCGTCTATTTTTAAAATTACAAAAATAAGAATTTTGCCCAAAAAATTTCCGAGTGCGCAGCTTGTTGTTAACAATTAAGCAATTTATTATTTTTTGCAATGCTCATTTCGAAAAATAATATTACATTGAAAAGCTATAAAATACATTGAAGGGGTTTGCTCGTAAGTTGATATTGTGCAAACGCAAGAATCTATGAACCTACAAATTCACAGTTATGAAAATTTATTGTATCACGGTACATTAATTATTCTTATTAACATAAAAGCGATGAGAATGTCGATTTTTTGAAACTGACCTGCACTAACTACATAATTATGTTTTATATATTACCTACGACGTATTTATGCAATTACAATTAACACAACAGCGTAATAAAAAATAGGAGAATGCAAACAACCCTAGATGTGTAATGGCCATGGCTAGTTTCTTTTAATTCAAGCAAAATATTTAATCTAACTCGATAGTAAATAATAAATTACTGAAGTCACTAGTTAAAAACTAACACAGTGGCAGATTAAATATGTAAAGGAAAGCTTAAAGGTTGGGCTGAATTATATTTTACTTATAGCTTAAATATTTAATGTAGAGTAGATTTTTTTTCGTAAAGTAGAATACCTTATACACGAATAAATAACCCATGGATACGGGACTATGTAATATTATAGATTTGTATACATTTACAGACTCGTGAACCATTACAGACCCGGGTACTATTACACACCCCTGTATTATTCCAAATCTGATCTGCCAGACCCATGTAGTTATACAATTTCAGACCCATAGTCTAAAATACGAAATACAGTATTTTAAATACATGTCAAGCACATAAGTATAATTATGGCCTATAGAAGCCAAGATATCGTCTACAAATTACTAGATATTTTGTAGCTTGTTTGTCACAGCTTTTATTTTGGGTTTCTGACATCAACTTTGGAGCTCTATTTTAAAGGTAAAATTGTTTCAAAAATTTAAATTAAGAACAAATCACACAAAATATGTAATTATTAATAAATTTTTCTCAAAATTATTCGTTCCAGCTTTGCCTTCCACCTGCTGTAACAGTTCCAGGTCCTCTTTGTTTTCCCCTTCGAATCCTATGAGAATTACTACAATTTACGAGAAACGTCATCCGGCCATAATTTAAACACAAATAATCAAAAATGAGCAACTTTTCGGCATTAAAATCCTGGTTTAGGAAAAGGCGTAATACCGTGGAAAAGCGAAGTTCCCAATTCCAAGTCCTTATGCCTCAAGTTCAAGAAAAAGATGCTCAAAACGGCACACAGACGTTTAACATGAGCAAAAATACTGGAATAGATTGTAGAGATTTAAGTGGGAAGCGTGTTAATGTAAAAATCATCAACTATGGCGTACCACGTGAAGAGGCTCAAGAAAACTCGAAAAATTTAAAAATACAGTTTGGAGTTTTACACCCATCTGTTCACTTTACAGGCAGGCAACGTCTTTTGGATGACCTGTATACAAAAATAAATCAATGCCTAGACCAGAATGAGTGGAAAGACAAAACAGTGGTAATTTATGGACTTGGTGGAGTAGGAAAAACAGAATTAGTACGTAAGTACCTATGTAAAGCCGTCCTAACGGATTCTATACAAAATGTAGCTGTGATCGATGCAGCCAGTTTTAAAACAGCCAAGGAGAGTTTCCGGGATCTAGCACGAAATATTTTTTAAGATTCAGATGGCTTCCAATTGGACACCAGCATTGAAATCAAAAACGCAGTGGATAAAGTATATAATTATTTTGCAAGTCAAAACGATGACGTCACCCTTTTTATATTTGAAAATGTGACCCAGCTTTAAGAAGAGAACTTAGGAATTTTTAATTTCCTTCCCACCAAGTTATTTGGAAAAAATCAAAAATGCCCCCTGAGTCTGATAATATCCAGAAAAAATAATTGGATTGATCTCAAAAATCATCTCCGTGTTGAAGCATGGGATACTGCGGATGCTGAAAACTACTTGGCTTCTCGATTTAAAGACACGCTCGAAGAAGAGGACAATTATTGTATCCCTGAGATTCAAAGGGAGTCCATAAGCAACCTAGTAACTGAATTACGCGGGTTTCCTTTAGGACTCACAAGTGCCACTTCTAATATTTTAGATAAC
The DNA here is from genome assembly GCA_034695245.1 of Dicyrtomina saundersi. Taxonomy (NCBI): domain Eukaryota; kingdom Metazoa; phylum Arthropoda; class Collembola; order Symphypleona; family Dicyrtomidae; genus Dicyrtomina; species Dicyrtomina saundersi. Next base: position 9,085 of record JAQFZE010000741.1, on the reverse strand, counting down.
ATGGGACCAACAATAATGACTAAAATTCAAAACTATATCGAAGACAGAACATACAATAATGAACAATGGCGATTGCAAAAGCTGTCAGAAACATCACTTAACAATTACCCATTTACTATGGACAATGTATTTGAAGCTGACATTGACAGAATTCATTCAAATGACATTGACGGAAAAAAAGCTCTCCAACTTCTACATTATATATGAATACTTTGTTCAGACACAGCTGAAAAAAATTCTGAAATTACTGAAGAACGGATGGAAAGCCTTTGCGTTCAAAATGGTCTAGACACAAATTTAAGAAAATTGAAAGACGCGCTACAAGCATTGTATAAATACTCAATATTCGTTACCACACAACAAAACTTACTTCCTTGCCAAATTCATGAAATTATTCAGTTGTGTGAGAGCAAATGGATTGGGGATTATTTACGCTCATATTTTTCTTAAGTAAGATCGTATTTTCTGAAAACTTAGACGAGTTAAGCTTCTCATTGGGATAAAATTATAATCATATGGGTTATTCAAATGTTTATACATTGCTAAAATCTAACTTTAAAAATATGTAATAGTTGTATATTCTGCTAAGTTAATACGACCACATTAGGTATGTAATTATATGTTAAGCAAAAATAGATTTTCTAAATCTATTAGAATATTCTAGTATTAATTGTAGCACATTTGGAAACATTTTGTTTTAATTTGGTATAAGTTATTGCAAAGTAGCTCAACATAAAATTGTTGAATTACATTTTAAGTTTTGTGAACAATGCCCATATACTTCGTAATAATGAATTATGTTCAACCCTATTTTAATTAAAATAAATCGATATGCTATTAGCATTCATGATTTTATGTAAAAATCATTTCAATTCTAGTTTATTAATTTGCATCCTTTCATTAATTATGATAATATAATTTTTAGTTTCACCAATTGAAGGATTATGTGATTGCAAAACATTTAAATATATGAAAAAAATTTCAATCATTATTAAAGTTTTATAATATCAAGTTGAGTCAATACTGAAACCCAAGCGGGAAGCACTCATTAATTAGTCGACAAAAAGTTCTACTCAAATTAATAGTTATAGTACATAGCATTTCAGCGGTTACTCTATCCCACTATGCAGACGGATTCCCCCTAAAATTCCTACAAATATTTAGTGAGCATAAAAATAAGGGCGGAGGGTGCCTTAAAAAATTGATATATAAGTCAAAACTTTATTGTGGAGCCCACTGTTTTCCAGTTTGACAGTAGCTGTAAACCGTAAATCATTATACGTGAACATCCCGTGATCATACGCTCCTCCCAATCAGAATATTTCTAGGTATAGTACAAGACACAGGACATTTAGGCAATGCTTTAGGGATGTCAATACGACGATTAGGGAATCTAATTAGGATGCTGTATGAATGTTTACATGATAGTTTGGGGAATGTTGATGCACTATTACCGTCCTCCTCATTCCCCAATTAGGTTATTTTTATTGTATTTCATTTTTTATTTTAACATATACAAACGCTGTTGCAAGTAACTTTATAAGTATAAGTAAAAAATATGGATTAAAAATTAATCTAATGATTTGCTTGAATAAATGCATAGTTCCAGCTTTTATTGCAACAGATACGACGTAAACGCTAATAAGGTTATTAGTGCTAAATAATTGTAAACAAAAATTATAAGGGAAACAAAAAATTTAAAAATTCGTTAATTAATTAATTGATAATATAATTTTTTGTTCTTATTTTAAATGATTTAATAATTACGATGTCAAGCTGAACAATACTTTAAATTTTAAAATGTGTGTCTAATGTCTTACAAGTATAGTATAATAGTTGCAAAATTTTAGACAGTGAAAAAGTCATACATGTTGGTTTAATACAATTTTGTAATAAAGTACATATCACTGGTGACAAGGCAACATTATTCTTACCTATCTACATAATTTACCGGAATTTTGAAAATTTTGCAATACTGGACCAATTTCATCGAGCCATATATTATTCAAAAGGTAATCACTAGTAAAATTTAAATAATAGAATGCGCCTCTATTATAACAAAGCGTTTCCAAGAGAACGGTCTCTTAATTTTTAAATTTCGCCTAAAACGTGTTGTAAAGGAGTATAGGTCACAATCAAAAAACAAAGAAAAAGGTCTCGTAATTTTTTAAAAGCTTTCAAATAATATATTACTCGTTAAAATTCTGTAAATTTGTTTAATTGTCAATTATGTTTTTTTTTCAAACCATTTAAAATCTGATAACACGCGCTCGTCTACAATAAGTTATTTGGATTCGCCTGATCGTTACCGTCCAGGTGTTATATCATATATACGCAAATTTACTGAGTTGCCTGTCAAAATCTTCATTTAACACAATATTTATTGTTTTAGCGGGAGATTCTAAAACTGGAATTTCGAACTGTGGGTTGTATTACAGAAATTGATTATAAATAAGATAGATAAGATAACCAAAAAAACATTGTGCGGCCTAATTGCTTCTCCTAATTTAATACTTGTGAATTGAAACAAAAATTTAGCGGCAAATTCCAAATGCCTAATTTTGCTGTTAAGGCTGCCATTAAACAAGGGATTTAGCCCTCGTTTTTATTATTATTATTATTAATTGCCAGAGATTTAGTCCCTTACAAGACTAACGGCGTCGAGTCATTATATAGCCTATTGCAGACTCACCCAAAAAAAATGCATACCAAGTCAGTGGGTTCACCTACCAGTACACCAGTTGCCGCACAGTTGCTTAACCCAACAGCTCCATTAAAATAACACTACCACCAAGTTACAGGTTTATTACTAAATCAAAGGCTAGACAAGTCAGTAGGAAGTGAATCGGATTGTCATCCTCCTCCCAACAGTGCAGTGTAGGCACATTGAGTAGTCCAATACTCCGATTCTTCAGCCATGACTTCCCTATGCCCCATGACCAGTGACTAGCCCTATCAACCACCTTAATTGATCCCAAGGAAATCATATCAGCTGTACAATGGCGCCAATACCCAGAGATTGGCCTGCCTGCATTTGCACTAGCCAGTCCAGTATCTATAGTGCTCACGACTTGCCCACCTCGCAATTGCGCAGTTGACAGCGGTGATTGGGACTGAAAGTATCAGCCTAGAGCCAAACTACTTAGCGCAGCTAGCATTATGCAAGCCTATCAGCCTCCTCATTACGGCGCACTCCAAATATGCTTTGATCCAAACCAAATCTACCTCGCAACCCCTATCAGCGAGTTTGTTAAAATACGAATGACAGTCTCCTACAACACCAAAGACAGTGTTTGGCCTGAATAGCGCACGCAAAGAGCTCTGACTGTCACTAATTACCATGATTAAGAGATCTTTGCAAGCAGCCAATGAGCAGCCTGAGAAATTTCAAAGACCTCGCACTGAAAAAAAGAGGTGTCTTCACTTTAATACACAGACATATCAAGAAGAGTTAAACAACACTTTGCCATCTGTCTTCAATTATTACTTATTACTCCACATCCTACATTGCTGCCCTCCAACGAGCCATCAGTGTACCACACGAATCCCGGATCTTCAAGAAACATAACGCTCACCCAAAAAGCACGTGAACCAAGTACTACGATGAACTTACGATGTATTAGGTCCAGGTATGTCCAACTCACCGGCATTCTATAAACTGGGTCACACAGGTCCTATCTTTCACATGGCGCAGTATGACTGCTACAACCCCCAAACAACGTATTAACCTGCCAAAATTTCCTGGATCTCAGCAATTTCATTGATCTAACAGTCACAGCTCTAGGAAAAATGTGATAAGGAATAAGTCAAATCAAGTATTCCATTGCCGCACTAGGAGTTAAGCGGGGTGCATAAATGATCATAAGACGTGCCAGGCGCTGAACTGTACCCAACACCCACAAACGAGCTTTTATCCAGTGCAGGGGACCATATTACAACCCCATACAACATCACAGGAAAAATTCGACAGAACCCGAACAAGATCCTATATCTTACACACGCTTGCACTGGGTGATCTTACACACGCTTGCACAAAGTGATCTCCAAACTGCACACAACGGATTTGCATTGTGGAATCCACGTGAAGTTCTTGTCTAGTACAACGCCTATGTAACTAATTGAACGACGGATTTCCAGGTTAATCACGTCGTTATACTCCACGATTATGCCTACGAGTCCACTTAAAGAGCAAGGCAGCACCATCAGAAAAAGATGTGTGCTCGTTAGCCCACCACGGCGCTACCCTATTTCTTCGCCTAACATCCCTCATTAGACACAACATCAAGAGCTCTCATCATAGCACTACCAATATCCAACTCATTAGCATCAATTAATGCAACACTGTGTAGCTGGCCATCAGTTACTTAATCATGTCGCTCTCAAAAACAAGCAGCGTATCCGTCCCAATCTGCCTTCAAATGTTCGTACAGCCAACAGCTACTCGTGTACTAGCCTAGGTCCTGTAGTGTCTTGTCTTACACAATCTACCTATTTACTTGAAGCTTAGGAAGTCTAATTGCCAGTGTAATTTTAATCACATTAACTTTTAATCAGCACCACAAACGTAGAACTACATCCCGGATTCACGACTGTTAGTTCATAAACCAGAGGGTAGTCGTCGAAAAACGTAACCTTTCTACGCTTAGTATCCAGGCCACCCCAGAGAGTTGAATTGGATCCCTGCGCACTCGGGTTTTAAGGGTAATGCGTAGGCATATAGCTGCCAAGGCCTTCGTACTGTGGGAGTTGCGGTTGGCAGTTTGGTTCAAGACCAGTTGTTAAAGTCCCAATCTACGCTAGTTACTGCGCAACCGCTTGATGGACTACACGTACGTAAAAAAGCCAATGAACTGGACTACGGAAGTGTGGACGGGCCAAACTCTGCATATCAGCACCATTTTGTTTTTAGTGCGTTATCTAAGAGATCAATTAAAATGATTGATCGAGTTAGTGACAGAGAATATGGCTCACAATTGAAGAAATAAAGTGTTAGACTCTATTTTGTTCATGCACTGCAGGAAAAAGGATGATACACCAATTTACTATCTTACTGTGTGCCCTTCTTTTGGTTTTGTGAGAAACCTGTATCTTCGGGGGTGTACATTATTGGATATGTTGGGTCAGGCGCCAATGGCTCAGTTAGTGGCGTTTTTGCGCTCTACTGGCAGGCGGCGATTTTATCTTGGTTAATCCGCTATTTTTTAAGACGGAGTATGCAATAGGCTATAATTTTAAAGGTCTTGGCGGCGTTGATCTTTGTAGGACCGAACACGAAATAAAAATATTCAGAAAGATTTAGATAGATTTGGATATCCTCTACCAGGCGGTGGAAAGCCAGTAGGTTGTCGAAATTAGCTCCCACTTATTCGGAAATTAACAGTGGTTAATGTTAGTGACACTATTCTAAACTAATAGGAAAAAGTAGATAAAACCAAGGGCTATCAGAATAAGTGTATAGGGCAGTTTTGTATCTATTATTAGCCCCGTTCTGAGTCCGATTCAAAATTAGCAAATTGGCAAGTAGATAAGAACAAGATACTCAAAAGTGCACGTGCTTTCAGATACAAAATTTATACAGTAGATACATACCAATCTCCACTCTATGGCTATTGTACTACACACATCCATAAACAAAGAAAAAAGTGCCGTGTACCATCATACTGCGGGGGGAAAAGTAAGTAACTGCTCTATTGTTTTAATTACAACAAAATTATACCGATTTTCAGGGAAATGAATTTCCACAATAATTAAATTTCAATAATTAAATCCTACGCTGTTAACTATTAAAATGGAAAATAAAAAAAATAAAAAGGAGACACAAGCCCAGAATGAAAAAGAATGCCCATTCTGCGGTAAATCCTTCCTACGGCTCAAAACGCACATTACAACGTCGCATCTGACCGAACACCGCAACGCTATAGCCAAATCCTATGAAAATGAGACAGTTCAGCCAGAAGACACTGTCCTTCCACAAGACTCCCCAGCGTTAAGTATAGTAAAGGCTAAGATGGTAGAATTCAGCAAACAACTCGCACCAATGGCAATGACCACCCAAAGGAATATGAGTTTTCTGAGCTAGTGTCCGATTTCTCCAACTACCTCAAAAATGCAATCGTAATTCTGCCAGGTCCAAAGCATTCAAACACAAAGTTCTATGACGCCAGAAAACGCGAAAAAAGATTTTGCTCAAATGATAAGAATTTCAGTCAGTCCAAAAATCCATAAAAATCATCAAAACAGGACAGAATCCGACGACGTGCAAAGTACAACTTTAAACTTATCCAACATCTCTACCATTACTCCCGAAAAAAAGCAGTTCCATTATTGGCTGAATAATAGAACAAATTATCGATCAGCAAATGGACAAGTACGTCCGTATTAACCAAAATCAAGTCGGGTTCACCCGAAGCCCAGGTACATACATCAACTTTTCTATCGTCAATGGGTGTTTAACCCGAGCTAAGCAAGAGAAACTAGACTGCTGTATCGTTTTTCTCGATGTAATAAAGGCTTTTGAGGAGACTTACCACGCCCATTTAATGCAAGTGCTTAATCACACCGTAATGCCATTTCCTCCAAGAAATATAATTATATTACTTCTAAACGGAAATAATGCGAAAATACAAACACAAGAAGGGATATCTACTCCAATAGAAGTCCATCGCAGTGTATTTTAAGGCTCACAACTATCTCCAAGACTGTTTAACATGTCCATAGACTATGTACTTAAGGAGCTTACGGAGCACGAAATTTCTACCAACTATGGCTTTCAGCTACATGCCGATGTCCCAAAAATCTCAGCTCAGGGCTTCGCAGATGACATCGCCCTTTTGTCCGATTTAATAGATTCAGCCAGGAAACTGACCAAGATTGCAGTTCATAATTTTAATAAAGTCGAGTATGTAATTAACTATGACAAATCCAAAATCATAAAAATTAAAAACATAAAACTTTGTGAAGAAGCATTAGAGGTGTACCCTGGATGTGTAACAAATTCTGTTAAAAATGGAGAACGAATGAAGTACCTGGGGGTTAATTTTAATGATGAAATAATATTCAACCCAGCAAAAACAATCAAAAACTTCACTAAAGACCTTCAAAATCTTGTCGGATCACCAATGCTGTACCCACACCAGAAGATTAAAATTATTAACCAGTATCTCTGGCCCACACTAATCTACTTACTTCAAACAGCAACGCCTAACAAACTTTCCAAGAAATTCCTGACTGACTAAGACCTACTCATTCGAAGTTCCGTCAAAGAAATCATTGGCATCCCCACAGACACTCCAAACGCGATGCTCTACACGCATAAGAAATTTCGCGGCCTCCAAATTGTAAAAGCAACGTGGGAGGCGTTTTTGCAACATTAAAACATCTGCATGACTCTAATAAAAAGCCAGGATCAGTTCGTGTTACATACTGGAAATTTTGAAAATGAAAAAGGAAGTTGTCTCGAGTCCTTACAATTGGAAAGCACAGAAGTAGAGGGAATACTGGTAAAACGCCCGAAAACCAAACCAGCCCAGATTCTCCGTAATATACTTAGAGATAAAGAATATAAAAATTGGTGTGACCTTCCCCAAAAAGGGCGAGGAGTCCAATTATTTCAAGAATGTCCGTACGGAAACAAAATTATAATCGAAAAAGATGGGTTGACTACCTCAGAATAGGTAGCTTGCCTAAGGAATTCAGCTAACAATTATCCAGTGCAGAAACCTGGGCAATTTTCAGTGTCGTCATTGTAAAGCTGAGAGAAAAACCCTAAGTCATGTTCTGGGACAATGTCAGAAAAGTGCGCTACTAAGAAATACAAGGCACCACGAGATTCGCTTGATTATTGTAAAACATCTTAAGCAAGCTCCCTCCTTTGACCAAAGATTCTGGAAAGTCGAGGAAGAAGTGGGGTGCCACGAGGAAAACGGGTCTCCACGACGAGTCGATGTTTTGTGCTATGACAAGGAAAAAAAAGTGGGTTTTATTATTGACCCAACCGTTCGCTTTGAGCAAGGGAGTAATCAGGCAATAGAAGTAGATAGAGAGAAGAAGGCGATATATGAACCCTGTGTCAAATATTTCAAGGAGCTTTATGGATTGGATGAAATAGAAGTAATTGGAATCCTAGTCGGAGCCAGAGGAACAATGACAACATTCTTCGAACAATTCAGAAAAAGATTCGCCCTCACTCCCACAATCACCAAAGACATAGTCGTAGCAGCCATTCGAGGATCTACCTTGAAAGCGCATCATCATTTATATAATACCAATTAAATATTATTTTCATTTGAATTAACCCAAATATTATGTATTGAAAACTTGTTTGTGTGCTACTGTGCTTTAACGGCAAATACTATTGTAGTGGCAGTGTAATAAAGTTACTATCCTCCTCCTCCTAGAAAAGAAAAAATCGTTTCTAAAAATTCGAAAATTTTCATTTTTTCTGAAAATAATGATTAAAAATGGAGCCTCAAAAGTATATATTTTTTGTAATTTTTTTAAGCATAATAAAAATTTTCGAATTTTTCGAAATCATTCAATTTCTTCATAGAATTCAGACTGAGGATCACAAAATATCAAATTTCATCAAAATCAGATGAGAACTGTAGACGTTATAGGGCGGCAAAGTTTTACAATTTGAATTTTTACAAACTTTGGCGGGCTGCTGTGACCAAACAACGCAAAATGCACTCGATTTACTTTGAATCAGTGGTATTCAAAAGTAGCCCGATTTTTTGAATTGGGGCTCTGGGAAATCTGGGTGTTGCATGTCGCGTCATTCCCTTGTTAGAGTTCTTAGAGTGAACTGACGCAGAATAAAAATCCAGCGCTTCGCGCCGGATTTGTCGACCGGGGGCAGGCCCGAAGTAGATGCTGAGCTTCAACAACTGTGCAAGACAATTTATGTAACGCTTAAAGATGATATAAGCTTTATGGAAGCTCCCCTACAATCAATAAGCCATATACAAATGTAAGTAGCATGTAGTTAAATATAGCTCAATAATTTTTAAAAATTGCACCATCCACAAAAGACGTCATTTATGGAGGCTCTTCTACCATCAATAAGCCATATATGGAAGTACGTGGC
>JAQFZE010000740.1:0-22781 GCA_034695245.1 Dicyrtomina saundersi | reverse complement strand
AAATTGCGCATTTTTACTTTTAGCTAAGCATTAAACGTAATTATACTATGCAGATATCTAGATATTGCAAGCGATTAAATAGAGCTTTTTTAATATTTGTGGAAACAAGTTGATTTATTACTCTGCACGTTTTTGAAGCATGTAAATTAAGTTTTTATAAGTTTTGACAACCATGTACATTAAAAAATTCACAACTTTTTAAACATGTATCTAAATCGATCAGTTTGGAAGTTTAAAAAGTTTAAGAAAAATACATTACTCAGGCATATTTAATTTTATCAAACCTGTTGATGTTTGGCTGTACCTCTTGCAACCCGTTACATAACTTAGGCGTTATACCAGTTTTGACAATAGTAGATCTCTAATTCTTCTTCTTGTTTCATATATTGACACTATATATTTAACTATACACCTAATTATTTATGTAAATATGTCTTGAATATATTATTGTTTGATGTTTAAAAGTTCATTTGTAATGCAACCCTTACTAACCAAATTGCAGCCATTATAGTTAATCGTTTTTATGCTTCTTGTGTAGACACAAGAAGAGTTCGTCCAATTTTCAGGCTACAAACCTATCCGAAATGCGCATCTCCTGCCATTGGCAAACTACACAGTTGGAGCTGCATTCACATCTTTAGACTACAGGGACAAAAAAATTTTCACACCTGTTAAAAACCAGAGCGTAGGGAAAATAATATGTGGAGCATGTCAAGCATTCACATCTACAAGTCAGCTAGAGTCAGTTAAGGCTTTAAAAACAAATGAGGCTCCTGTTGAGCTGAGTCCACAAGAATTGGTGGATTGTGCCGCACCACTCGAGGACGTTTGCGGAAACGGGCTGGATGTTGGTCAGTCTACAAATTATTTAATTGCCAATGGAGTCGGAGCGCATTCTGCCTACGAGTACACCGCAAAACAGGGACCGTGCAAGAACACAACTCCAAGACTTGCCTTTGTCAAGGAATTTGGTATGGTGGATAAGAATGAGGAGGCTTTAAAGGAAGCTCTTTTTAAATATGGTCCCATTTCAGTAAGTTTTGCCGTTACTAGAGAATTCCAGCTCTGGAAAAAAGGAATCTACGAAGGGTCCTGCGAGACTGAAGTAAATCATGGTCTTGTCCTCGCGGGCTATGGCAACGAGGGCGGCAAAGACTTCTGGATCGTTAAAAACAGTTGGAAGTTAACATGGGGTGGCGAACAGGGGTTCGGGAAAATCATCAGGAACGTTGGAGGGACAGGTCTCTGTCTGATTGCTGACCAGGCTGTCTGGGTGACTGTCTAATAACGCTTAGGTGAAGCATGATTAATTAAGGATGTGTTATGTTTGTAATTAGAACAGAACATCTTTAAATGGAAATAAAAGCAGAATATAAATGACACATGTCTAGAGAATACTTATCAAGAGAATTTAATTTGATTTAATAACGTTTTATTTACTGCGTTTGCATATTTTTTAAATTTTAAATCTGATTTCTCCCCTAATTTAATGAAATTTCTATAAATCATGCATTATGCCCTGACTTTAATTTAACAAATCTGATCGTTAACTAATAAATAATATCTAGTCTATGCATGTGCATTGTATGTTAAAGTTCATATCGTAAGGATTACCTGATAATTAAAGTTAGGTAAAGCACTTTTTCTTAGATAATATGTTTTTAAATAGTCGTCAGCCAGGTTAGGTGTAAATATTTAAAACAATTATTTTTTTGAACCTTTTAAATTCTAGAAACGTACATCATTCGTTTAGGTTAGAATCCTTCAAAAAAATTAAAAAAATGTTTCTTGAATTATCCAAGGTGGGAGCATAGTGGGGTAGTTTGTGCCTGTCCTAATAATGGTTGCCTTATTATAGTAGTAAACTCTAAAAACATTGCAGGGAACATTATCGAGCTTTGCTGATTTGTATTTTGTAAAGCTGAAAAGTTACAGATTGTAATAATTTATTTATTTAGAAGACAAAGTTATTTACCGTTCATGAACCTCATATCAGACAAACTTATCACATGTCTTTACCGTACTTATAAATTAAAATTACTGATGCATATATCTTGTGATTACTTAAATTCACTATTATATGTACCTAGAGTGAAAGACAACTTTATTAAAATAAACTTGACACTGTTCTTTAACGAGGATAGCCCAAAGGACTCAGTATACGTAACATAAATTTTGTTGAAAATAGATTATGACTGTTAGTATAATTATAAAATTAATCAGCTGACAAAGAAAAAAATAAATGATGCACGCAGATTTACACGGATTTCTTCACAACAGAAATCACAATGTATTCAAGCAATGCGGAAGGTAGACACTGGGTTTTCATAAATCTAAAGAAAAATTTTGAAATCCTTCCACGTGCCCCAATATACAGTCCAACTACTTGAATTTTCGTAGGCCCCAGTTTCTGCTTAAAGTAGGGGGCACATGGGTCATAGATGCTTTTTTTCTCTTGATTTACGGCCTCAGATTGATTTATGTCGTTATGAGCCATACAAACAGTAGGAAAGTTGTTTATTTTCCTGCGACCTACGTTTTTCCCTTGTTTTTACTTTTGAGATTATGGGCTTTCTTTTGTTTGGGCACGTGTTCCACATTTTGCTTAATGTTATCATTTACCTGCATTAGATTTGTCAAGCTGCATCTTTTTTGCATTTTTGTGCGTTGCGTGGTTTGCGAGTTATGACAGTTTCCGAACGGCGTACGCTCTAATATACTATATAATAGAAACCAGGCCCACCTGCCTCCGGCAGGGCACTAGGAAGGGTGCCAATACAGTAGGGTAGCGCAGAGCAGAAGACTTTAGCACGATATTTAGCGATACAAATCTTATTCATAAACACAATGAGTATATGTAAGCGGGAGCTCGGCAGGCTGCAGGATCACGTTATGGGTGTGGTTAATTAAAGAAACTGGTTTACTGTATTATTTGCGCGAGGTAGTCGTCAAGCGTATCTAGTCTTACCTTACCTTTCTGGCAGCACCTTGAAAACTTTCTGTCTCATGGCTTTTCTGCTGCAAAGTTCAAGTTGCCACAGTATTCATAATTTACATGCATGGACCCTAAGCAGTTCTTAGGGTAATCCTCTTTTGTTTCTACTTTTGTATTATCAGCTTCGTTTTGTCTCTCGTTCTCATTGCCCTGCTGTTCTCCTTCAGAGTCATGTGACTTTTGGGCCTCACCTGTTGAGTCAAGTTAAGGCACAACCGTCACTATTTTTTCCAGCAATCGCGTGTCTTTCTTGTGGTCGACCGGCGGTGTGCTTCTTTCATGGTAACTTTCTTGCACCTCTACTGCTGGATTTCCGCTAGTTTAAGAGCGGGTACTTTTGGTGTTGCTTTTACGATTACTTGTTGACACTTTTTCGGAAACAGTTAAATGTACCCCTGCATGAAAAAGAAATGGAAGCAACAACGGGTCAATGGGCATGACATAAATGACGCTACTAAAATTGTTTACCAAATTGGACCACCACTAAATTTTTCGAACACAATACACATCCTTAAATGCCATGCTTTAGATTGTTATTATCTATTGACATGATTTTGTGTGCCTGTCTGTCTGTTATTCGGGCCGTCTGTAGGTTGTGCAAAACAGCTTACTGTTTTAAAACGATTTTTGCAGTGTTGAATGGCAACAAATGCAAGTACTGGAACTGTTTCTTCTTACCCTACCACTCGCCATGAAAGCGCTTTTACCCAGTCAACTCATGTCTATGTTAATGCTCCCGTGCCAACTCTTCCTTTTTAAAATTTTCAAAATCATGTTGCATATTAAATTGTTTTTTAAAAATGACTGGACAGCGCAAATAAACATGAAGGTATATTTCGGTTAGTTAGCATATCGTTTTACTATCCGAAATGGTTCTTCATTACATTATGCAGAATCAAGACAAGAAAATTTGTCAACTTTCTTCAGTTTGTGTTTATGTATTTCATAGGCATGTATATAACGCAAGCTACAAATATAGTAGTAATGCAATAAAAACATTTTTATTCGACTTTGCTGAGTAATTTAAGTACCCCGATGGCCTAATTTTAATTATGAAGTAGATATTCGCAATATTTGTGAAGTCAATCGAAAATCCTACATATCGCAAAACCAGACTGTTAGATCATTTGGCACTTCTCAAAAATGACGCAAATGCTTACATCGTAATTATGTTTCGAACTTTTTTAAACGTATTTGTAAATCAACATTTTTATTTGAAATTTGAACGGCAGTTACTTTTTTGCATCAATATCAGGAAGCGATTTGCATTTTCGTTGGTCTAAAATTTCACCCAGATTGACTTACAAGGTAATGGTCACAACCAGGCGACGCAATATCACCCAATATATTTATTTCTAAAAAGAGCATGTAAAAAAAGGTCGTGTAGTGTGAATACTATTTAAGAATGAGCCTTTTGATTTGCTACCGGAATTATTGAATACATTTTGCCTCTATAAATGTACAATTACATGTAATTTCTTGTATTTTGACAATTTAAAATTTTGTTTAAGAAAACGTTATTTTGAAAGACCCTTAAAAATATGTAAGATTTTTACGTTTTAAGAAAAACTATTTTTGGAATATTTAAAAACCCCTCATTGAATTTAAGGTAACATTAAAAAGATAAGAAAGCTTTAACCTTTTCAATTCGATACCATTTGAAAGAGGTTTAAAAATCTAACACTGTTACCACTAGTTTAAAAAAATGTTTTAAAAAATCGAATTACCCATACTAAACCTGGCCTCAAACCTCTCGAACGCGGTCTCAACCTTTTCAAGCCTACTTTTTGTCATTTGAAAACTTGAGATCGCCCATAAATAACATCATCGGTCATGGATAAAGTCAGTGTGTCTTGGCACGTATTGACGTCACGCCATGTTAGAGGTGACCGTTAACGTAATTTTAAAATAATGATATGGGAATGGGTAGGCTCTAAAAGATTGGTATCTTCCTAGAAATAAAAAAAATTGGACAAGTTTTAAAAGTTGCTCGATACAACTGCTAATTGCGAAGAAATGATGTATGAAAACTCACATTCAGCGAAAAACAACAAAGAGCATCTCATTCGCATTTGTAATGATTTAAAAGTTCATTGAATTTAATTGGCTGAAAATTGCAAGCTGTAGCTTACGAATTACAGACGGACCGAGACACATCTAGAAATACATGCGAATAGCTGGTGTTTGTAGGTGAAAAAAATTGGATGTAAAAAGTTTTAAAAGTTGGTCCATTTAACTGCTAATTGAAAAATATTTACAAAACAGATCCTTACAAAAACTATACAGTAACTACATCTACATTTCATTTGTGAGCGATCGATAGTTGCTTAAACATAAATAGTAATTAGTTACAAAATGCGACCTATGCACATTGAATTTGCAAGCCAAATTACGGTACTTTTAATAAAATGTCTTTGGATATTAAATTGTTTCACAGAACTTTAACTTATTTTTCAAACTACTAATCAATGATTGATAAGACTGTTTCCAAAATATTTTGTAATTCAAACAGCCTGTTTCCCGCCACCGTTTTTTTAAAATAAATAAATTAGCATTGCGTAAACGGAGAAACATACATTTTTCATGCAAATAGTTCCAAGCCAGTTTTTATTGAAATTTCAAAAACCGACATCTACTATGTAGTAAAAACAACGCTCTTTTGCGTGACTATACGGAAATTTGCATTAGACGGACAATCGTGCGACGCATATCTCGCAAGTTTTTATAAAAATCCAAATATAATTAAGTAATTAGTGTAGCTGTGTTCAGATCTGCATGCTAACAAGGGAATAACGCGACATGATACACCCAGATTTCAAAGAGGCATATTTAAAATATCAGGCTACTTTTCAATAGCACAGATCCAAAATAACTCGAGTGGATTTTGCGTTGTTTGGTCAGTGACAGTGAATATTTTCATTTTTCTTAAAAAATAGATAAAATAGATATTTTTGAAGCCTAATTTTTAAACCCTATTTTTTAAAAATGAAAATTTGCAAATTTTCAGAAAACAGACTGAGGATTACACAAAATTAAATTTGATCAAAATAGGTTGAGAATTGAAGAAGTTGTAGGGCGACAAAGTATCAAAATTAATATTTTTTAACTTTGGCGGGTCAATGTGACCAAACAACGCAAAATCCACTCGAGTTACTTTGGATCTGTGCTATTGAAAAGAAGCTTAATATTTTGAAATGTGCCTCTTTGAAATCTGGGTGTATCATGTCGCGTTATTCCCTTGTTAGCATGCAGATCTGAACACAGCTACACTAATTACTTGATTATATTTTTATTTTTATAAAAATTTGCGAGATATGTGTCGCACGATTGTCCGTCTAATGCAAATTTCCGTATAGTCACGCGAAAGAGCGTTGTTTTTACTACATAACAGATGTCGGTTTTTGAAATTTCAGTAAAAACTGGCTTGGAACTATTTGCATGAAAAATGTACATATGTTTCTCCGTTTACGCAATGCTAATTTATTTATTTAAAAAAAAATGGTGGCGGGAAACAGGCTGTTTGAATTACAAAATATTTTGGAAACAGTCTTATCAATCATTGATTAGTAGTTTGAAAAATAAGTTAAAGTTCTGTGAAACATTTCAATATCCAAAGACATTATATTAAAAGTACCGTAATTTGGCTTGCAAATTCCATGTGGCTGTGGCGTCCTTTACCCAAACTTGAGACGGGCAGACCGACGGATGAAGGACAGGCAAAACCATTTCATTTGATGCTTAATAAGCGAAAGTTCAGCATCTAAAAAGCCATTGTAGTTAGTTGTTACTGTAAAAGCATGTAACCTAAACTTTTAATTTAAATTTAATAAAAATATAAAAACAGAAAATATAATACTTTTAAAAAACATGCGAGTAGATACTTTTACACTTTGTAAAGTAAACATAAGTAAAAAGAACATATAGTCGGTAAACACGTACTTCATACCTGTTTACTAGAAGTACTTAGTGATAATTAAAGCACAAAAGTATAGATGTTTGTAACCAAACCGACCACGAAGTGTCAGCAATTAATATAATTAATTGATTACATCAGTAGTTTCATTACCCAGAGTGTATGTTTTTAGCTCGAAAATGTAATTTTAAAATTTGTAATGGTGAAACATGGTAAAATTAAAAACGTTTAACAAGAACCAGATGCCCAAAAATATTCATAAATAACTGGAAGTTCATTCAAATGGTTGACGACAAGTTGGCTAGACCACAGTTACTACAGAAATTTTATAAGCGTAAGAAACTGAAAACAGCATGTTTAGCTAATTTTACAAATATAACGTTAGACTTAAAACCAAATGATTATTAAAACTCATTGGTGTAAATTTGTGATCAACAAATACTAATTAGAGTGAGCGCAACCAATTAAATGAACTGATAGATGCAAATAAAAATGGTATAACAAGAAGGGACAGTTTTCTTAAAGTTTTAATGAATATTGCTACATATGTAGTCCATTTGCATACATTAAAACCCATTGATTTGTCGGTTTACGTTCTGGCCGAGCAAAGCATTTGATAATTATATACATATTTAAATCTGTTTTTCATTTTTGAAAATAATTACATCTTCGACATTGCCAACGTTAAGGATGTAAATAAATATTTGAATGTAATGTTGAAGAGTCTGGCCTCAAAATATCGATTAACTTTGGTCTCACTTCATCAAATTAAACTACCAATAAATGAGTAATTTACAATAACTATGATTACACACACTAGCACCATAGTATATGTTTGTGTAGTAAAACGTGTTTTCAAATGTGTGTTTCAACTACATAACTGTTGTTTTAAATATTATTATCGTTTTGGAATTTATCCAGGTATCACGGGTGAGCATATGCATGTATTCCACGTAAACAGCGGATTACAATTAACAAAGAGTTAACAAATCTAAAGCAAAATTTTTTATGCACATACGAAATAGTTGTCGTCTTTTAACGGTTTTTATTTACATTTACTCTGCAAAATACTAGAAATGCTAGAATCTCAGTTAGTTCAACGTTCACTGTATTTTTATAATTATTTTAGGTATTTGTATTAGTACATATAACTACAATACCAACTTATAATGTTGTCATTTTTTAAAATAGTACAAAAATAAGTAAAACAATTTTACTTAAAATATTTGATTTACTAATTAATGTAGTTACCAATGCATGAAAAATAAAAAAGGCAACAAAAGACATATACAAGCGCAGTAGATACATGATTAAATTTTTTTAAAATACTATATATATATTTCACCCTTTATATGTTTATACTACCTACATAAAGGTACCCTTACAATGAACGTAATAGTAATTTTATAACTGATAGTAAAGCTGTCAACTAGTAACGTTCAGTATAAAAGACCATACTATGTTATATTGTCTTTCGACTTAGTGTACTATTAGTCCGATTATATAGTTAACGCCATAATCAATATCTTTCAAACTTCATAAATCGTTTCTTAACTAAATAAAAAGCTTGAAATAAATATCTCGTCGGAAATTGCTTCTTGAAAGATTGTAATCTCCATAAACTAGGGTGAGTTTATAATTATGAGACACAATGTAGGTGGTAGCTACAAGTCCAATTGAGGCACTCTAATAAACTTTTAAATCTTTTTTTTTTCAGCCTTTTCTGGACTAAAAAACTACTTTTTGCGAGCTTGATTCATGTACCAAGATCCCGCTTGAATTCTTAACGGCGGATTTATTTATCAGCTTGAAGAATTTAACCTGAAAGTTTAAATTAAAATATTCTATAATTATTGAATGAAACTCTTATATGAATAAATGCTGATACAGCCTTAGTAACAATATGGATTATACCGTTAAAGTATTCATGTATGCGAATTGGGTGAGTTCTGCTGAGTGCAATGTAATAGGGGTTTCTATTCTGAGATGCTATATTTGAATTGCTTATGCTATACTAAAGGTCTGCTTCTAAGAAGACAAATCCACGTAATAAAGAAGGTGTGTTGAAGGTAAAACACAATGTAGGTTTAAATCAGGATGCTTTGTTTATTTATTCATGACAGAAATGAGTTTGAACATGACTGAATCAAAATAAAAGCAATGCATACGGCTCCTTAGAGCGGAAGCGGCTTAGCTTCAACTGAGGAGATGCGTTTAAGGGCATTGCAAACGCTCATTTTGATCTTCCCATAGCTATCCTCGCCCCATGTTACGCCATAGCTGTTTTTAACTTTCCATTACTTGAGCCCGTTCTCCTCACCGTAGCCCACGAGAGCGACGGAGTGACTCGTCTTCTTATTTGCAGGGTCGCAGGACTCACATGAGGGGTCCATTGTCGACGAGAGACTGCATCAGCGATTCTTCAGTATGATCCGTCGCCATTTTATAGCTCAGAGCTTGCGCAGTTCGGGGTGTGGAATCTGTTCTACAGGGACCAACAACCCCGTCACCCCCTGTGTATGGATAATCCGCCAAAGACGCGACCCATAGCGTTTCATATACCAAAGATTGAGCTCAGGACCTGATCCCGACATGTCGCAAGCAAACTTCCTGTCGTCGTCCGAGTAACAGTCCGCCAACTCTTGTGGACTTAGTTCGATTGGCTTCCGTGAATTAGTTTTTGCATCTGCGGCTTCCAAGATGGCAGTGCAGGCGAACATGACACACGATAAACAGCTTCCTTGACTCTTCACTTTAGTCATGAGGCTCTCGTAGTCGAGGGATGCTGGGGCGGCAGCAGCTCCGGGCTTTGGTACGTATGGAACAGCTGATTCAATTTCGGTCGAGTTGTCCAACTCAACGTATGAACCCAACCACATATTTAGCTCAGTCGAACTCTATGTTAAACGAGTTTGAAAAAACAAGTAGAATAATAGCTTCATTTTTTAAAATGTCATGAAAATCTGAAACTAATAATTACAACAGAAATAACTGTACCATGTCAGAGAAATGGTTCACGGCCATGGTATAGGTGTATTTTCCTGCGGCAGCCTCTAAATTATGACTGGCTACCATTAACATTGACTTTCTCCGCTGATTTAGGCGCTGGGATGCCTTATTGGTTTTCTTAAAGATTGCCTACAAATTAAAGCATGCAGATGAATAATTACATAATCCCATGACCCCGCCCCAACAATTAAAGGAGTTCCGTGTGTTTTACCAACTAAAACAATACAATTAACTGAAGTAGTGATAATTGGAGTTTGTTTATTTAATTTGTTACCCTGTATTTCAAATATGCAGGTGCCATGACCTCGTCATCATTCAGAAGTTGCTTAAACTGACCAAGAATGACATCGTCATCAGTAGATTTAGTTTAAATAGTGTATACGCTCTCGTCAAAGAAAGATCTTGGACCAAGAAGAGCGTTTCAGCCATCAACAGCAGCTAATTTTAAAAATCAAGTAATGATTAAATAATGCATTCTTGTAGTTACCAAAATACAGTTTTAAAACGTTATAAATTAATTGGAAGATTTAAAACTTTAGAATAATATGTAGATAAAAGTATTTACCTGGCAGTGTTTCTGGAACGACAGGACTGGACACAACGACGGCCACAACAGCCACAGAGAAGAAGCTAAGAATGCTTTGAAGCATTTTGAAAAAAAACTGTCTGAAGCTTGTTCAGAAAATTGAAAAAGAAATTTTGAATTCGTGAGGAACTCAAAATGTTGTCTGTACCTTATGGTTCGTTTACTTGGGTTTTTATATGCAAAATTTTATTGACTTGTCGTCGTAGAAAACTATGTAGGTAATTTGTGTTCTAGTTAATTATAGTCAATTATCCTGGGAGACGACAGCTTTGCTGATTGATTCAGAAATTGTCTATTGTAATTGCTACGTTGCCCAGCATATACGGGTTTAATTTTCAACTATCATCTATACAATTTAATATTATAATGGTTAAATCAACTATATGAAATAAATTCAGTTTAAGTATTATCCTACTATTAGCGGATCCTATAAAATGTTTCCATCTAAAGATAGGTTCGCTATCGACGTATGAATGAAATTAGAAAAATTTCAGTCTTTGGATGTAATTAAGTATAAGCGGTTCTTAGAACACATTTGCAAACACGTACTTCATACCTGTATTAACATGTAAGCGATTATTGAAGCACAAAATTATAAATATTTGTCACCTAACCTACCACGTAGTTACTAGTTAGTTGTCGTTGCTATAATTTATTGATCACATCTGTAGTTTTATTCGACACGGTGTATGCTTTCAGCAAGAAAATGTAATGTTAAATTAAAAATTTGCAATAGTAGAACATACTAATATTAAAAACATTTTACAAGAACCAGATGCCCAAAAATATTCATAATTAAATGAAAGTTCTTTCAAATGGTTGACGCCAAGTTGGCTAAACCACAATTACTACTAAAATTTTCACACTAATGAAACTTCAAATAACATGTTAAAATAATTTTAAATTTAGTATCACGTTAGACTTAAAACTATTAAAGATTCGTGGGTATCTAATTGTGAATAAGATAACCATATTAACTGGAGTAGGCACAACCAACTCAACAAACTTATAGATGCAAATAAAGCGCGTATAGGAAAATGAGACAATTTCTTAAGATTTCAATAAATATTGCTTTGTAGTTCAATTGCACTCATTTAAGCCCACAAATTTATATTAACTCAATGACATGAGTAAGAAAATTGCATATTCTTACTTTCATATTTATTAAAATCAACTATTGATCGAAACATAATTCTAAACTCCATGTAGATAGTAATCTTGCGTTTAATATTTTATCCTGTGACAAATATAATTATTGTTATTAAAATTATTATTAGGCAATTAGTACGTGTTGGACAAGCAAATCATTTGATAATTATATGCACACAATTTTATTAAATATCTCTTTTTCAGTTTTGAAAATGTTTACGTTTTCAAAAATGTCAACCTAATAATGCTGAAAAATACCCTCTGACCCAACTAATGAAATCATTTTACACTTTACCATGTTGTTACTACATATTCGCTACAAAACAGGGATAAGGTGACACAAAGGTACTATCAAATTGAATGTAAAATAAATTTAATCTAAATTCCGGTGCTTTTTGTGGTGATGGTTTCTCTTAATCTTTTAAATGGAAATAAGTCATTAGCAATTACTTTTAAAATGATACTCTAAATTTTATGTTTAAATTAAAATTACAGACAGAAACACACGGCACTTTTAAAGCAACATTAGTACACAGTGAATGTACCTTCGTATGTTATGTCTGTAATGTTCTGTAAAAAAATATATGGTAAAAGCTGAATTTTACTTATCAACATTTTTATTCAAGTGCTTATGTGGTGAATATATCATTACTTTTAAATTTAATTTTAGTTCCTATATTCTATTTTCAGCTAAGCTACGTCCAAAAGTAACTAGTGAAATTAAAAACTACATTTAAACATTATTTATTACATTTTAATGGCGACAGTGCCGACGTGACAGCTCACGGTATATGCTTTAAATTAGGAAAAGCAATTTTATCATGTAATTGTAGTTGTAGTTTAGTCTTATCATACGACCTAATATGTCGAAATATATTGATACTATCACGAGTATGTATCACCACACTATTGTTTTGAGCATTATTTTCTTGCTGCTTTAAATGAGACGATAAATAAGCTATTGTAAAGAATATGACCAATTTAATTCTAGCAGGCTTCTTTGCGCTTTCCCTACAATTAAAAATCGCAGTGGTATATGCAACTGTATCGAAACGAGTTTCAAAATTTTTGAGCTTTTTCTAGCACTTTGCATAATTAAAGTGACACAAGACGAGATAAATTATTAATCATATTTTGTGTATGGGGGTTGTAGGATAATGCAAGATACGATATGTGTAGGTAGTTTGATCTTGTTACAAACACATTAGCTTATGAGTTTTGATTTTTAGTTGCATCCATATATTTAGTAACAAAATTTCAAAAATTACACGCTGAAGGGTCTAAAATCCAAATAGGTAAATTAAACAGTAACAAAAATTACTAAAATAATTTATGGTTGCCAAATTTAATATGTTTGGGTACATTGTTCACTGACAATATTTGCAAATAATATGTATCAATATCAAACAGTCAAGCTTAAGTAGATTGTTTCATAAATTTTCCGTCAAGCATATTAGAGTTTACTTTCAGCCAAAGGAATGTATATAAAATTATATGGTAGCATTTTAACTATTACACGCAAATATAATAACTAATAAGTTGTTTTTAGGTATAGGTACATGCCGCTAAAAATAATTTGTAAAATCGAATGAAATAATTTGTATTACAACAATTATTAGTCACCTATTGTCACTTTTATTACATAATTGTAAGTCAATTTCTATATGGACACAATAAAGCATAATATTTATATATTACCTATGTTAATTCAGGTTATATAGGAGAAAGACTAAACGAAATGATACAGGATATGTAATATCGGCTTCACACGCGTTACATCTTCGTCCAAAATAGTAAAGTGTAGACAATTTGGTTTAATTATCACCAAACTATTTAAAATAATATTTAAAATTAGCCGCTTTGTGGTATGGATAACATATATAAATTAGAATAAAGTCATTTTTGAAAATCAATTTAATATGCATAAATACACACACATAAATACGCACATAAATACAAATAAGCATTGGTCAATACACAATATAATTATTAGAGTGACTTCACGGCGTGACGATAATTAATAATTGTATTTAGCAAGTGCAGTAATAGCATATTTATACACAAGGTATGTACTTGTATTGTATGCCAAGCCAAACTTATGGTTTTTACTTTTCGATAGAATTTATATGCTTTATATTTTGTGTTAGGATTCGATAATCACTGCGTATTACTAGCAATTCAATTCAATCAGAAGTGGCATCATTTCTTTACATCATAGTTTATTTAATGTTTTGAATTATTCGTGAATAACATGTCGTTCTTTATCTGTAAATCTATACAATATTAATCATGAGACAACTTACAGAGTCATGTTTACCCTAAATTAAAAAAATAATAAAATTAATAACGATATAAAATTTGTTGATTTTTCTATAGAATTGCATCTATAGATGGTTTTTGTTTTTAGCCATCAGGATCAAAAATGTATAGTTATAAATAAGATTTGCAACAAAGTATTATGCACAAAATCGCATTATTACTTACATTTGCATAATTTATTAGATGTTTGGATGTGCGTAGTATACAATTGTGTATGTTACAAGCATATGTATTTAGAATACATATTTTCATATTGCATTCAAATTTAGTATACGGCACAAGAAGTATAGTAGGTATAGGAGAATATAAGGAGTCATGAATCATAAACATGTCAAAACACATTAGTGGTTTTATTCAACGTAAATTCTTTAATTGGACGTACAGGTATGTATAATTATTTTAAAATACAGCTATGTATTAGGTTGACAAAGCATACTGTAATATACAAAAAAGTTTATGGCGGGATGAAAACAAACAATAGTTATTAGAACAATATTTACAATTTACATTCGACCAATTCCAAAGCAATTAATTATAAGAATATCTACGACTTTTATTTTGCTGTTCATTTAACAACTGAAAGTCACAATACGTTCTAGCTATATTTTTTCACATTACTTTCGGTACTCAAGAATGCATTACATATTTGCAATTTTTCACCGTGTAAAATAGGCCTAAGCTGCGTTAAATCAGAGGAGCGAGCTGTACTCATAACGTTTGCTCTGTTTAAAATGTTAAAATTATGCTCAGGTTAATCTTAACGTAAACAATAATTATTAATTTTATTAAGATATTGTAGACGTTAAGAACCTAAATTAACTTAAATATGTATGCACAGCTATAGGATCATTCTGTACGATTGTAGTAATTAATAACTAATTGATACGTTGTTGAGTAAAAAATTATTTTTGATAACTTGAATGTGATTAATTAATTAAATTTTGTTCAAAGCTTCTGCTAGCAGACATGTACACACATAAGTACGAGTACGGTAAAAGTTCTTCGTGTTTGTGAAGGCAATAAATTACAAACGTGTTACTGAAGCTGAACGATGTAGCGCTACAGGAAAACTTAATTGGTTAATTACTTTAAAAACATGTTGGATCACAGCCACGCAATTAGATTAGCTTGTACTTGTAACACAGCCATCAACCCAGCATCACAAATTCGTTTGTAAAAACTGAAAAATGTTTTATATTAATCGTTTTAAACGTGGAAAATGTTTTATTTACTTATTTTTTAAAAGTGCTGAATGCGATATTTGCATGTTATTAAACATGCAAAATGGTATCTTGACATGCTTTTGAAAAATACAAAATGTTAAATTATATTTCGTTATATAGTTCAAAATTATCTGTTTAAATTCTTTCAAAATGTAAAAATATTCTATCTGCAATCATTCTATTTGAAAGTATTCCTAGTGTGCAAATTGTTCTGTTTGCATGCTCTTACAAGGTGGTGGTAATAGGACAGTATGTATGTCTGTCCGACTGTCCTACATACCATATGAGTAATTTCTTAATTTTCTATCGCATCAATCCTAAACCTACTAATAAAGTTTAAAAAATATGAGATTAAAACATTAATTTGAAACCATTTCACATTATCTAGAATGGAATCAGAATCCGAAATACTGAGCTATAAACTATTTCCATCCTGGGCATCTTATACAAGCACGACCTTCTTACTTTCTACATTAGATTTTTCCAGTGTAAGACAATTGAGTTTGTAAAACAAAAAAAAACAAGATTTTTAAAATTGTACTTTGATCTGTAATTCACTCCCTAATAGGATCAACTATAACTAAATGATGTCATCAGTAGGGTCAACGCGTGTAATAATGACACGCTATGTACATTACATTACCTAACCATTACACTTTTTCACATACAATTCTTTAAAGTTGGAAGCTTTCACCATGTAAAATGAAACAGCATAATATTTAATCATTAAATTATCATTATGATCACCCACACTCACACTGCGTTGTATGTTTAGTGACAAGTATTACCTCTAATTTATTGCTTTGATAAACACTAATTGTAAGTACTTTTACCAAACAGGTATGAAGTACCTGTTCGCAAATTTAATCATCCTACCAGAGGTAATTGCCTAAATTCCATTCAGAGACTAAAATTATGTTCACGATAACAACTTATCAATTAAATTATCAAACGATAATTTCCTGATACTACGTTACGTTTAACTGAAATAAGGTGGAATATGCTAACTAATTAAACTTTGCATACATTGATTGAAAATTTTAACCGTAACTTTATGACCAGCTACATAGTTATTATTATTACATTTGTAAAATTAAATTAAAATAATTAAAATTGTATATAAAAAACTCAAGAAAAAGCATCTGAATGGAGTTAAGTGAGAAATGCAAAAATCACACTTAACAATACCTAGTTTTCACTATAAAATGTAATTAATAAAATTTAAATACAAACAACAATATGTATTTTTCACACTTAGCCTGAACAGATATTTTTTTAGAATTTTTTACGACATCAATAATTTGTGTCTCTGTTCTAGTCCATCAATAAATTTCTAACGAGTCAATATCTGACGAATTTATTTTTTTCCTACATTTCTGTGAGTATGTTTTCCATCCGTTGTGTTAATATATTGGCTACGTGCAATAGCGTAGTTTGTCGACCTACTTATTTTTGTCCTACTTTAAAATTACTATTAGCAAGATTATTATTATTATAGCAATCACATGTTGTACATTAATCAAAAATAGGTAGTTAAGTAAATTATTACATGCTTATGTTCATGAAGATTCTCAATATGACAAAAACATTACAACATAATATTTTTTGTACAAAGTTAATGTCTTGAAAAAATTACGCAATTAAAATGTCTTTCTGTTCTTATTCATTTCGTTGTGCAAAAGCTTTACTTCCCCGCTTCTTCAACGCATGCCTACGTAATTATTTGTAAATTAAATTACATATGTAATAATGGGTCATTTTTACTTTTTACACAAAATATATTTTCCTAAATACCTTAAATAAATGTTACATGGTATATGACATATTAAATATGGAATGCACAGTCTATTCGCGGTTAGCAAATATGTCGTATTTGAACCTAATTAATTTTAACAATTACTGGGGTAACGATGATTTGACAGACTTTTCAAGTTTTGGCTATGCTATACAAGTAAACATGATTTAAATAAATAGTAAGGTTTTTCCTATGCTATTCACCACACTTTGCTAACAGGCTTAACTACTGAGACACACTGCTTTCACAATCTTTAAGCTTAACTTCAAAAATGTCGAAATACGTGTTTGCGTTAGTTATTTTAACTATTGCCGAATTCGCCAGCATCAGTTTTGCAACACCAATTGCTTTTTAAGGTAAATTCGGTTTTGCTACTTTAAATAGCATTTTACAAATTATATATTTTTCACATTGAGTTTTCATATGTAATAATAATTTGACATTTGTATTTTTTTTCAGGATGGAATGAGCTTCTTAACTCTGAGTCACTTTTTAGTGAAGAAATTAATTTCCGAATGTCCAAATCCAACGAAGAGGCTCACGTTCTTGATGAATTTAAAACTGTGCTAGAGCAGAACAAGCATGCGATCTACGCTCAATATAAGGTATTAACTCATGTCGTTGAGCTTTGTAACTTTCCTCTACCAAAGAAATAATTAACAATTAATTAGGTTGCGATAATTATTAACTTTGTTGTTGTAGATAATACACAGCAACCGTCCTTCTACCTACTTTTCATTTCCAGAAGAAAGTCGCTTAGAATTGTTTGTAGGGAACTTGATCAACATCGCAAAACACAATGTTGAAGCACGAAACGGAAAAAGTTCTTTTGACATGGGCGTGAATCAATTTTCTGACATTGTAAGTTAAAACTGTTTTAAAAAATTTTCAACCATAGTTAACTTCAAATTCCGGTTTGTCGCTTATAGGTTCAAGCAGAGTTCAAATGTTCAAGCTATTTTATACTTTAAAAAGACTGTTATGCATTTTGCAATTATTGAGAACGCGGAAATAGAATATATTTCATTTTTCAAAAATAAAACAAAACAATTTGTGATTTCTAAAAATGCTTAAGTTGAACAGCTTGTAATTTTAAAAAATATATGTGCAAGTAGAACAGTTTTTAAAATCATTAAAAAAATTAAATTACATTCTTTGTAGAAGATAATCGTGGGTACGTGACATTTTGCAATTCTGAGAATAGGCAAATGGAACAATTCCTAAAACATGAAGATTGAATGTGTTGCAACTTTTAACTAATTACCAATGTTTGAAAATTGTTGCTTACAGACACAAGAAGAGTTAAAAAAGTTTAATGGCTACAAAAGCTACCCAAATTATGATTTTCTTCCTCTTGCAAACTTGACAATAGGAGCTGCACCAGATTCACTGGACTACAGAACATTCAATATTCTGACACCAGTTAAAAACCAAAACCCATGTGGTGCTTGCCAGGCACATACAGCCACAGGTCAGCTTGAGTCCGTGTACGCTCTCAAAAAAAATTTAGCCCCCGTAGAATTGAGTGCACAGGAATTGCTGGACTGTGGTGCACCAGAGCTGGACGTTTGCACAGTAGGACTTCATCCTGGCCAGACTGGAGGGTATCTTAAAACGAAAGGATGCGGAACTCTGATTGACTACACTTATGAAGCAAAGCAGGGGGTCTGTCGAAACACAACTCCACGAGCTGCATATCTCAAAAGATTTGGGAAACTACCCGAAAAGGACGAAGAAGCTCTCAAGGAAGCTGTGGCAAAATATGGTCCAATTGCAGTCGCAATAGCCACTAATCAAGATTTTATAAACTACAATTCAGGTATCTTTGACATGCCGTGTGGAGACAATATGAATCATGGGGTTGTCCTTGTCGGCTACGGTAATGAGGACGGTAAAGACTTCTGGATTATCAGAAATAGCTGGGGAATCACTCGTCCCTTTGGCTAGGGTGAGGAAGGATACGGCAGGATCTTGAGAAACACTGGAGGGTTTGGACAGTGCGTTATTACTAAGCAAGCCGTCTGGATAACTGTCTAAAAAGTTGACAAACTTTATTAAAATGCGTTTAATTTGTAGTTAGAGCAAGCGCGTCTTTAATAAAGGAACCAAGAACATGAACTATTCTAAGAGAATTTTTTAAAAGAATTTATTTTAAGCATCTGAACATGTCATAGTTTTGCATTCTCATCCATAACTATTCAATAATAGACGAAGCTGCTTGAATTCAAAGTGATAGTAATTTGTAAAAATTTCTCATAAGAATATTAACATGTAATTTTTCACTTTGGAAAATGTTACACACGTGTGATACATACTTCCAGTGTTATGGCGTAATTAATTAATTTTATTACTGCCCACTTCCACCTGTACCGACATCACCACTATGTGTAAATTGTTTTTAGGCAAACGTTCATAATAATTATATGGTTTCATTTAATTTGCAGTACTTGTCCCGAATACCATATTTGTATAACTATAATAATTATACTTTGATATCTAGTTTTTTACGCCAGTAATAAACGTAATTATTAATGAGAATTATGTACAGCCAAGCATAGGAAATTTAATAATCGTAGTAACTATACTTGTAAGGTAGTAAGGTTTAGTACGCAATTTAGACTGAAGCCAGTTTAATTTGATGTGCCCTTAGGAAAGTATCACGTGCTACATATACAATTAAGTGGTTGCTGAAAACAAAATTTATGTTCGCTTAATTCCACAAAAATTAATTATTTACATATTATATGGAACTCTTGCTGGCCGACGTGTATTTTGCACCTGTGCGGTACTATTTTTTGGTGTTTGAGAATGCAATGAATTATAAACGTGGCACAGAAAGCGCTTTATATTAAACCTAATACTGGGTTAATTATATTATATTAAAAACAAGCATGCTATATAAGTTCAATATTCAATCTGGGCAATCAACTGTTACTGTATGCCAAATTTAATTTTTGAAATAGAAAAATTACAACTGGAGGTTAAATTATAATATTAGGGCTCAAACTTTCTTTTGAGATATACTGCGGCTGATTCGTTAATTTACCGACAACTCATGCTTAAGATATATTACATGCATAGCTATACGGAATTAAAGCAAAAATTACCACCTTGAAGGTACATAATCTAAATAGTGTGTTTTTGCATTTTTAATCAATAATATTTTAAATTCCCCTTATATACGCCTAATACATAATTTAAATTACCTGTGCTAAAATTAGGGAAAACATTTTTTATTCCTTGTAATATAAACTCCCAAAACTCCGGGAATATTCCCACTCCCAATATTCCTCTACTCATTGGGAATACAAAAATAGCCAACCCTACACATAAATGATTTTAGTACTTCGCAGGCAAGAAGTCATATGCTTAAGTGCTATTCAGCCTATTGAATTATTTTTTTTTTAAAATCGTATTAGCCATTGACATTGGCAATTATAATTATCAAAATAATTTCTTTTTTATATCATCTAGATTATTTGTTTAACTGTTCCGATATATGTACGATAAAGGAAAGGTAAGTTTTAGCTCTACTTTCATAAAGTTCATTTTGTACTGCAGAATACACTACAATCGCATCAGTGAGAAGTTTTGCGTAATGAAAACCGGATTTTAAAGTAGAAACTCCTTTCGGGTGGTTTTCTTAACTAAAATACGCCCGCATAAAAACATATCAGTGATGATCCGAAAAGATGTATTTACCAATAATTACCACACATTATTACAATTAGTATTACAATTAAGTTACATAAATGTAATTAAAGATAGAAAAAATATACAGTTAGTAGAATGTATCTCATGGCAACTATACTATTGTAGTGTCAGTGTGAATAAATTCATTTACTTTCTATCTGATGTTAATTGCAAAACGGTATATTGTGAAGACGACAGTACAGTAATATAAAAAAAGATTATCTCTGCACATCAAATAAAACAAACTCCATTGTAAAATATTCTGAGTACGAGCGTTTGCAATAATTAGCTTGTGTATGTTGGTGGATGTTCACACAAAATTAATTACTTGACTTGTACTTACAATTGCCCACCATTTTAAAATTATTTTATTTTCCCATTAAATATTTTAACATGTAATTTTTCATTTTCAAAAATGCTAAATGCGGTAAAGAAAGATACGAGCAGCGTGATCAATGAATTGTAATATTTTCCACTTCCACCCGTACTGATATCAATACCAACCAAGTGTCAACACGGTTTCGTGACAAATATTTATAATTCATATGCCTCCATTTAATTTCTAATACCTACGACTTGTACCGCATACCATGTTTGTATAACGTATACATGTGTTGTGTACATGTACGGTTATAGTTCTTGGTGTTTGTGAAGGCAATAAATTATAAACGTGTTACAGAAGGGGAACGATTCAATTTTCGAGAGAAACCTAATAAACAACTAGCATTAATTCAATAAGCAAACATGTTGGTTTAGACCTACTTAATTAGATTAGCTTCAGTTACAGTCGTTAGCCCGCCATCACATATCTTAACAAAAACTGCAAATTGTTCTATATTTATTTTTTTACAAGGTGATAGCAATTGAGTATCTTCGTAGATACTAAATTTTGTTTCTAGCTAAAAAATTCATAGACATGCTTCATGCTTCATTTTAAATATTTTATTTACTGACGACATGTACGTGAGTGTGTATAAAATCATGTAGTTTACACCATGTACTTGTTGGCATTAGCGATCTAGTAAAGAAATACTGGACAAGAATATTTAACTGTTACGTACATATTACAAAATTCAATTACCATACTTACACGCAGCATATAGACCACAAAACCTGTGGGAATTTGAAATACGAATAGAGTGCCGAAGCTACTAAATTTCGCTGGTCAACGTATGGCTTTATAAAAGCACGTCTAATAAAAATATTTAAGACTTGTAACCTTAATACTAAAATGCTCAATGTTTATTTTTTTGCATCTCATTAATATTTATAACTTTTATTTGGCCAACTTTTTTTAATAATTTACGCAGGGTTTTTTATTTCATTCATCATATTATTCAGCACATACACAAGAATGACACAAATTAATGTATTGTCACTATCGAAGATAGTGCATATTTAGAATTGGTAAAAAACAAATTTTGGGAGCACAGTACTCAATCTAACTATAAACAATAATGCCTTTGAAATTAATAAATAATTTGTCTTGAAAAATGAAGGAGCCTAAGCGACAGTATTATCAGCGCAATAGTAAAAGGAAACACGAATAATTAAGAAATATCATTACAATAACTTACTATAACAATCTCATTACAGTAGGTATCGTAGATTTTCAGTACCTTTCAGTACTTCATTCAAATATTCTATATCTGGTGTATTTTCTAGGAGATCTAATATAACAACGCTTTTGTGGGCTTAACCAATTAAAATATCCATCAGATTTTATAATATTTTTACCAAACTTAATTACCAGCGTCTATTACCTACATTCTATTATTTTAATTCTCAAAGAATTATGTACACACATTATTATAATTTCCTTCACAAACGTTTGTTTAAAAAATAATACCTAAGCATTTTTTTTATCAAGTTTGGTTATCATGGTCATTAGTTTAGTAGGTAGACTCTGGCTAAAAGCATAAGAGGCATACTCTAAATTACTCTGAATGTATATTTTGTATACTAACAATAGCTGATTACTGCTAAATTCACAGTGCTTTAATTTTTTTAGTATAAAAATGTAATTGGTAGCTTTCATGAGTGTATTTTCAACATGACCATTCCATTTTAGAAAATTATTTATTTGTACTCTAAGTAAT
>JAQFZE010000739.1:0-22800 GCA_034695245.1 Dicyrtomina saundersi | reverse complement strand
AAATATCATAGTTTTAAGTACTCCCAGTTCCAACGTTAGAATTTTTCCCAACCTATTTAAACTACATGTCACGGACTGATTTATGTTATTGATATTCAGGGATCGTCTATAATGACGTCATTCAAATATCATAGTTTTTAGGAC
The DNA here is from genome assembly GCA_034695245.1 of Dicyrtomina saundersi. Classification (NCBI taxonomy): domain Eukaryota; kingdom Metazoa; phylum Arthropoda; class Collembola; order Symphypleona; family Dicyrtomidae; genus Dicyrtomina; species Dicyrtomina saundersi. The sequence goes on along the minus strand of JAQFZE010000739.1, from coordinate 22,656 downwards.
CCTCATTTTTAACTTTATAATTTTTTCCAACTTTTTTTTAACTGCTTGCTACGAACATCCATATATGGGTCATTGATAGTAGGGGAGCCTCCATAAATGACAGCATTTGTGAATATTGCAATTTATAAAAGTTTTGCAGCTATATTAAGCTACAGGCTACGAACATTCGTATATGGCCTATTGATGGTAGAGGAGCTTTTAAAAATTTTATATCATGTTTAAGCGTAACATAAATTATCTTGTGCCTTCGTTGAAGCTCAGCATCTACTTCGGGCCCGCCCCCGATTACTTACATTTGTAAGTGCATTTAAGTAGATCATGTTATTTATAGATTACACAGCATAACTGGTGACTGTTACTTGCTCAAAACTACAATCAGTAGTTCATCAGTCCATCAGCATTCTTCTGAGATGTCAGAAATATTGCAGTCACCAATTCTTTTTAGCACGGGTAATATTGATGAAACTGTATTTTAAAATCTCCATAACCTACGCTTACGTTTAAGTCCCAACCAAAATAATGGAAAGAAGACCACCATAACAGACTATTTTAAACAATCAACATAAGTACCTAGGTAAGAAGATGAATAGCAAGGGGGCATGTAACAAATTTTATACATGGGCCGTTCATTTCCATTGCAATCTATCGATCGTCGGTACCGGACTCGTGGATTGCAATGAAAGTGAACGGGGATGGGGATGGGAATGAACGAACGAACGAACGAAAGAGTGTAAGTGTGTGTGGGACCGGAGCGGGTAGCAACTACAGGTAACTATGGAACTGGAGCTGGTACTGGAGCGGGTAGCAACTCCAGTTTACTAATGAAATGGAACCGGTACCGGACTCTTGGATTCCGATGAAAATTAACGGGGATGGGGATGACAATGAATTAATGGAGTAGTGTGAGTGTGTAAGGAGTGTGGGACTGGACTACTAATTAACTTTTGTTTACTATGGAACTGGAGCCGGTACCGGACTGGGTACAATTCAAGGTTTATGTAGGACTAAGATCGAAGCCGGCACCGACTCCAGTTTACTATGGGAGTCGTTCCAATACTGTTTTGAAAGTAAACAGCCTATGGAATGAGATATGTGTGTGTGTGTGTGGTACTATAGGGCGAACGTCGAGTGCAGTGTGCTATGGGATCCGATCTGATGTCAACTTGAGTGATGCGTGAAAAAAAATTATTAATGAAAGAAACGATGCAAATGTACGAATAATTATCGTTGGTAGCATTTGTACTATAGGATGACCGACACCGTTTCGGATCTTATGTGGAAATGAGACAGTAGAAACAATGAGAGTGTACATAACTATAGCAGTAGCTTTGCATGCATGTAGTAATAACAAAGTGAGTAGGGGATATAGGTAATCAGTACTGGTGCATGCAAAGTGTAATAATGAGATGAGTACTGCTTTTAGACGTTACACATTGTGTGACAGTCTACCGTTAATCATGTCCGAGGAGAAAATAAACTTGGATCTAGATAGAAATGACGAGCCAGTCTTTAGGCATGCAACCTAAACTTATAGTTTGAACAACACTGTATATGTTAAAATGCAATGCAGGGTGCATACATGATAGAAATACAAAAAGTGCATTGCATCAATATTATATGATGAGATAATGGAAAAATAATGCGTTTTCAGAGCTCATCTTTTTTATTATCTTCTATGGTTTACCTTGATAATGACATTATCACATAATTATTACCAATGCAGTTAGTGCGTTGCGTAAAGGTAGAACAAATAGTATGTTGATCAAATACGAAAAAATTCAAAGTCGATGCCTTTTCCAATTTTAGAATCTCTCTACTATTTACTCCTCATTCAGACATAGAGAAAGCAACACACAAAAATAAAATATCCGAGTCTCAAACCGCAACCACACAAACATTTCCATTTTTTCACATTTACAACTATCCATAACCATGCCACAAAACGACATTGAAGTTATACTTGAAGACATTGGAGAAATGGAGGCTGATCTCGATTCAGACGCAATTCCTGAGCTGGAGGACGCTGAGCCAAATCATCAGCCTGATGATTTGGTTGAAGACGGACAAGACCAAGATGAGGACTCACCAGAACAACCGGAGCAAGACGGTTTTATTCAGGTTTGGTTTTCGTTGTCACAATTTCTGGCTCGCATATCATGCGATGTTTGCACTGTTGTTTACCCCGGCAATATTCACGTATGTGAATGTGGCAACTCGGTGTGTCAGGAGTGCAAGCGTCACATGCACTCCTGCCATATTTGCCGGAAGCCATTCGGGACAAAGACGAAGCGCAACATCGTATTGGAAGGAATTGTAAGCAGCGTTGCGTTCAAGTGCCGATTTGCTCACAATGGATGCCCGGTCATCATGACGGCACATACGTTTCCGACTCATCAGGATACGTGTGAGTATGCTCGGGTTCGTTGTCCCTTTCGAGGTAAGATGTCATTAAAAAAAACTAGCAAGACTTTAATACATTTAGTTAACCTTTAATAATTCAGAAATGTATAAAACAGGACATGCCCCTTTTTAAAAACAAAATGACGTTAAAATAAAAAATTACAAAATTATGTAGTAAATGAAACTTGTAATAGCGTAAACATAGTTTAACATCATTACAACTATACGAATTAATTAGGAATAAATAAATAACGAAATTAATTATTTTATTACTATTGAATAGAACAGACTAAATTCAAAACCCTAACAACTACAAAGAAGTACTATTCTAAAGTAGTCAGTTATATAAAAAATGATATGCCCATTTTTTAATCAAAATGACCTCAAAATTAAAAGTTACAAAATTAGGTAGGAACCGAAAATTGTTATAATGCAAACATATTTTCAGATCATAACGTATAATTTCTTAACAACTACAAAGTAGTAATATACAAAAACTGTACAACTTAGTTATATAAAACGTTATGCCTACTTTTTAGAATCAAAATGACATTACATAAAACCATAAATTACAAATTTTGTCAAATTTTTACTATTGAATGTAGTACAATAAACGCAAAATTCTATGTATGACAAATCAACTGTGTACTGTAGTGAGTAGATTTAAAAACAAAATACACGTACGCTAATGCAACAAAGTGAATATTTTCTTCACATTCTAGGTTCTGATGGATGTCGATTTGCTGCACCACTGGATCGTTTCCACCAGCATATCAGCACGCATCATACTCTGGTGCGTGTTGTGCAGTCTTTACAGTTTGTTCAAGAGCATGAATTTGATCTTTTCAGCGGATTCCGGAACCAAAGTGTCTATATCGACATACCAACGATTGTTGACAAGTTTGTCTACCGTGTAGACAAATATGAGACTGACTTGGGGCGTTTCTTCACGTTTATTGTACATTATGTGGGACGACATAATCAGAATGCCACAAACTACCAGTACAAGGTCTCAATGCATCGCCATCCATTTAGTTTTGTGGCAAGTGGTGTTGTCCATCGCTTTGACTCTGTTCGTCGTCTTCGTGACGAATCTGCGGTATTCCGCATTGATGGACGGACCATGATGAAACTTTTGAACAACAATCACTTGATTGTTGAGGTTTCCATTGTAGGAATTTAAATATCAAGATTATTTCTTAAATATTGTACGCTTTTGCATGCAGCATACAATGCAATGTGCGAATTTAACCTTGTCTCAATCTTCTAACATAATATGTATGTCTAACCTGTGTCATTTAATAAATACCTTTTAATTAAGTGAAAACTGATAGAACCAATCAATTCGTGCATAGTATGTTAAATTATTGATTCAAGATGGATGTCGATGTATTGTGATTGTGAAAAAAAAAATGCACTTACAAAATGGTGTTGCCGTACGAGAATTTTATATTATCATTCATTTGTTATCCTTATCTAGCTCAGTACAAACATATATTAGTATTTGTTAAACAAAACGTGCATATTTTCTAAAACAATTATAAGGATGACATATTTTTCTAAAGTTTGTTCAAATGAAGTATTTTTTTAGTATTTATATATATTTAAAGTTATAATTTACAATTACTGCTATACAGAATTACAATGCCAATGCAAAGTGCATTCTTCAAATAACAAATAACTCTGACCTATTTGAAAATAACAAATTAGTATATTAAATAAATCTTTGTTACAGTTTTCTTCTAACAATTTGAATTGAAAAAATGTTATTTGACGATTGTCTTGTAAATCGTATATTGTGAATGTAGAAGTGAAACTTTAATATTATATATTCCTCAACTAACAAAACTATGAGACCTATTTGAAAACAACACTATTGTTTTCTAACAAAGTAGTATATTAAATAAATCTTTGTTTCTGTTTGATTTAAGTAAACGACAATGCAGAATAGTACTTGAGGAATGTCTTGTGAAATGTGAATTGTGTTTGTAAAAGGCTACAATTATGTTGTTCATCATAATTATATCAGACGCCAACATTTATTGCAAATGTTTTATAAATCAAATGAAAACAATATTTTTGTAGCCAAATGTCATGTGAAATCGTGAGTTTGTTTCTATTTACTATTTGCCATTAGCTATTTGAGTCTACCTTACTTTTTAAATCCTAACTGTAGTCCAAATATGAAATGCAATAATGATAACATCAAACATTAACGCCACACGCAATAGTAAAACAATTAAACTAAAATAAAATTGCAGATACAACTGCAAACAAAAATAATTGTTTTTATAAAATTAATCTTATTAATGCATAATAGCGTATAACGATGTTGCGTTTTAAGGAAGGTTTTTTCGTATCGTTGATTATTATACGTTTTCGTATCATTTCTGAATACAAGTATTATCATGTCGTATCGTTGATCATTATACGTTTTCGTATCATTTCCAAATACAAGATTATTGTGTCGTATCGTTGATCCTTATACGTTTTCGTATCATTTCCAAATACAAGTATTATTGAGTCGCATCGTAATATTATCCAATACAAGTATTATCGTATCGTATCGTTAATCTTTATACGTTTTCGTATCATTCCCAAATACAAGTATTATTGTGTCGTATCATTATACGTTTTTTTCATCAATAATTCCTACAACTGCATGTTTTTTAACAAATATGTATCCTAATGTAGTTTAATCATATATGTATCGTCGTGTATATCTACCATACTTGCAAAGCCTACATACAAATCAAAAGATATGTTTTACGCAACCATACGTATACCAAAGTATAAGATATTGTATTTACGTTATAGCGCTTTGATTATATATACCTCTAATGCATTTGAATACTGTATGATGCGTGTTTAAAACGTATTTTAAACGTATTTTAATTGTGTTGCATAATAAACGACAAATAAAAGATGCAGTGCGCAGACTCGAAAATACCGGAATACATTTTTATTAAAAGTACATTATACACAGTTAAAAGGTAACTTACGCTAACATGTTAAACTCTTACTCTATAATGCCCAAATGGCAAACTATAATTAACATTATTAAGATCTGGATACACACGGTTCACATCAAGACAATGAAATGAAATTTTTTTCACATTAATTAGATATAACCTATGGTCAAATGATCGAATATAATTACTTCGCAACTTTACTACACTATTTTGTTCAACTACAGCTTTAAGTTGTTCATGTGTACATGTTTTTAATGTAGCTTTTGGCGTACCTCTGCTTTTAATATCAAAAGTTTCATCATTGTACAAAAGAGAATACTGCTTAGCCTTGAGAACTACTGCTTCTGCAATATCAAGACTTTCAATCTTCCAAATTCCACAATTGCCAGCAGTTCGTGTTCTTAGATCAGGAATATCTGGAAATTGTTGAAATAGCAAATGGTTTGGAGGAATTTTGGAAAAATCAAATAGGTCCTTGTTGTCAACAAGTTTTTGAAATAAATCGTTATTTTTACTCTCAATGTGCGTAATTACGGAGTCGGTATCACAATAAAAAGACTGCAGATCATTCCCAAAAATAGGCTCCATGCCTTGATAAAATCTCGTGTAATAAATTAGCTTACTCCAATCCAAACAAGTTTCTCCTATATGAAATGGCATATTCAGATATACGTGAGCAGGAAGTAATAGAACCATGCTTAACGTGGGGGATAAAGATTTAAAACCTAAACAACGAGGTGAAGAAATAAGTTTAGCTGTCATTACTCTAGACTTACAAAATGCTACTTCAATGTAATCTTTAGAATTTTGTAATGTTTTTCCGTATATAGAATTATTGTTTAATTTAAACAAATCCTTCTCTGACGCATTGCTGGCATTACGTCGTTTTTCAAGATTATCTTCAATATAAGGTTTAAAGAAAGAAGCATGAGTAAACTTAAACCTGCAATAAACTTTTTGTAATATCATACCTTGTTGTAAATAGTACTGTAGTAATTAAAAGTGTACAACATATTCTTTTTTATCATAACATGTTAATAGTAAACGTGGCTTTGATAAAAAGGATTTTGAAATCTCTGGGAGATCAACTATTTGCTGCCTTTGTCTATCTGATAATTCCTGTATTTTTATTTGAACTTTTTCAGGTGCTAATGGTATTTCCCTGAACTCATCGTGTATTGAATCAGGATATCCTAATGATACTATAAGTATGTACCCTTTGTCAGGTTCAATGTCGGGATTTTTCCAATCAATGTGAGTTAAATCTTGCTCTTCTAACCATTCATAATCACTAATTGGGTACTCCTTGCACAGTGCAGTTGAATATAAAGCATTAATGTCAAAATACACAATGTGTGATCGTTTAAAATTGGGATTAAAAGGTTTATTAACGTTATATTCGTTATTTGCTGTTACGATTTTTGAAGACCCAAACGTTATTCCGCCTTTAATTCCTTGCTGAACTAAATCAATCATACGTTCATCTCTCATATATTCAATGCTCACACCTGTAGAAAATAACATGCATTGCCAGCTGTACGACGATATTGTAGGACAGTACGTAGGATCAAGTTGGTAGGAATTAATTCCATTCATTCTAAAGTTTTCCCAGACAACAGCTAACAAAACTACATCTAACAAGTTGTATAACCGCAAATAACTTTTAAAATTCCTGATATTAAACCTTGTACAGATGTCTTGAACTACTTGCCATTCGTCATCTGTAATTTCTGTATTAGTAAGTTCATTGTCAAAATATTCACGACCGGGCATTGCAACAGTATCTAACAAAACCTCTGGTCCAGACAAAAATCTATATGGAAAATCAATTTTTTTCAGGATTAAATTTCGAGATTCTGAATCTAAGGTACCATTGTATGATGGAACCATTGTAGCAAAACAATCATCAACTAAATGAAAATGTCTACAATTTTCTCTTTCAAGATTAGATACCAAAGTTGCTAAGCTAGTATTCATAAATTGACATGAATCCATAAATCTAATTTTATAATTCATTTGACGATCAGGATTTTTGTCAGTTGGCATAGGATGATAGGCTGTTATTTCCATCTGAATAAATTTTTCGCCAGACTTGGCTATTAGTTTTACATTGGATGCATCGAACAGTTCTGAATCTAATGCCATAGTAATTAAATGCAGATCAAAGCCAGAACTATTGTGTGCAATACACGGCAGCTCGTATTTATATTTAATTTTTAAGTTGCACCAACTACAAACTGCTCCTACGTTAGAAATAGTTCCCGAGATATGATTATGATGAAACACCTTTTTGATTCGATCGCTAAATTCACGACCACACAATGAACAAGCAGTAGCAGCATCATATGCTTGTTGCTCGCTTACAGATGGTCTTGCATAATTGTTGGTTGATCGAATATGTTTTAATAATCTTTTTGACCATGTTAATACACGGTTAAGAAAATGATGAACGCAATCTTCTCCTTTGTAAAACTCTGAAGTTATTACATGTAGTTTCTTTCCAGTGTTTTTTATTATTAGTAACCCATAACTCGCAGGTAAAAACACATTTTTAAAAATTGTAGATGTTCCTCGCTGTCTGTTTAAAGGAGTTGAATAACATTCAAAGTCATAAAATAAAATGAACGGAAATGGTAAAGTCATTTCGTATCGCTTGAACACAATTCTGTCTCTTTCATCAGGCATTTCAAAGCTTTGACCTTTGAGTTCTACGCATATACGCGTGTGAGTATCTAAAATAGTTTGATTTGTAAACATTCTGAGACATTTAGTGCAATACAATAACCGATTGCGAGAAAAATTGCAAGTAAACTTTGGTAAATCGGTTATTAAAACAAAATGATGAACTTGTTCACCACTGTCTGATTCCGTAGCAAGAAATAAGTTAACAACTTGAGTGGTTTCCAATTCACTTATTCTGTGTATTATAATGTTTGTATTACAATGACCAAGAATGTTTACTGCAATATTGTTATTAGGTTCGAACAATGTAATGTCATTGCTAATATCAACTGGACCGTCTAACCCAGTAAAGTCAAAATACTGTAAATATGACTCCCAAGTACTAGGTCTGCTCAGTAAGCTACGTGGTACATTTTTTTTCTCATGCATAAATATACTGGCTGCTATACAGTAATGAAAACACAATTCGTCAGTGTTAGTAATGTTAATTTTACCTTTCTTTGAGTTTAACCATCTTGGCAATCGTATGTGACGACTTCCTCTAATAGTATTTAATAGTCGCAACTCTCCAACTTTAATTTGTATTGAAATAATATTTTTAACGTACCATCCAGATCCGCTTTCAGTAAACTCAAAAATTTTACCAATAATATCAGATGTAGTAGACAGTAAAACCTGATTAATATTGCTTGCACCATGTAACGTAGATGTACTAGAGAAAATATATCTATCACTTTGATCATAAGATTTATGTTGCTGATGGTTTTCATCAATTTCAATATTTTCCTTTTCAAATAATACATGTGCACAGAGCTGAAAGCTAATTTCTTCTTCACGTGAAGTTAAAACTTGAGAAACAAGTGTTGTTGTAGAATCTTCAATGGTTGTCATGAGAGTTGACAAGTCTGTAAACGTTTCTTGCGTCTTGTATATATATGTAACAATGGCTCCTCTGTTGCTACGGCTGTATTCTTTAAAGATGGATAAATCAATACCAGAGTTTGCTCCTCTATCTGCATGGCCGCCTCTCATACCTGCTCTTGCGCATACGTGGTTATTAAACACAGGAGAAAACAATGCACAATGCTCACAATGATGACGTTCTTCAATATGTATATTGAACTGTTCTCTGGTGCGGGTTTGAAATACGCATTGTTGCATTCTACAACGAAAAAACTGTAAACAATGTCCAAATGTTTATTTTAGTAAAAAATGTATGTAATATTATGCTAATAATATGTAAACTAAAAATGTAATATTAGTAGTGAGAAACGTTACCGTTGTATAAAATGATCTGGTTCTATAAGCTGTTGGAAACGTTGCACTTTCTTCTTGTATAACCAATTCTGGTGGTACCAAATGTGGCACGGTATCACTAGCCATTTCTTCAAGTTTGAATGTTTACTGCGTATGTGTTTGTGTGTAGTAATAGTTACATGCGTCCGATGCAAACACTGGAAACAAAATGAGTGAGCTTTTCCAAATACGCGTTTCTATATGTCAAAGCGTATGCAACTTGTACGCATGCAACTTTATGAAACCGTATAAATAGTATACATATGTATTCACATTTTGACAAGTAGTATGTACATGCATGTTATATTTTTTAACATTAGTTTGTTGCCAATGCTTTAGTCATGCTGTTACTTTAATCAGTCAAATGTGCTGTATATGAATAATTTCGAAATTGTCAACGTATATGTATATGTACGTATGCACATAATAAAGAATATGATAAACAACAATTTGATCTTTTATTTTAATCAAACACAATTACCTCACATTACAATATTTATTTTTCATTAAAATTTTAAATTTAGATTCACCAAAGTAGTTATTACGTTAAAAAACGCCACAAATACATTTGAATAATTTTTCAAAACACATTTCACATTCCACAAAATACAAAATTTGAAAAGTATGTGTGTGCACATACGTAAAAATGCAAATGGTTTATTTCCCACTTTCAATTGCCTCAGCAGTCGCATTTCTCAAGAAAGTCAGCAACTGCTTCATTGTTGAAGGAACAAAACTCAGCGTGCCTCCTGGCCAATTATACTTTTCCTCTGCCTCTTTCGATGCAGGGGAATTAATGTACAACATGTAAGTGTCGTACATTTCGCTATAGACCATGCAAACTCGAACTGAACGCAAGTTCAAATCCGGATTTGACCAGAAAGCAAGCTTGTTGTCATTGAATTTTGCAGTCACATCTGCCTTTGACTTTCCATCAAAATATGGAATGAATTGACTTTCACCTCGTCCACCTCGTGGATGATGACGAATTTGGGACAACATGGTTCTTATAAAATCAATCAAGTCACAAGTATCATACAAATTGATTCCAACCTTTGTGAATTTTTGTCCTGGATTTGGACGAGCCAAGTAGAAAACGTGGTTTTCGGTATCCGGATTCCAGTAAGTGCGGCAATGAATGTTGCTTCCAATCATCCAGACATTCTTCTCATCCACGTACCACTCCCAAACCTTTGGTCCAACCTCGTTTTGCTTATCTGCATTTCGTCTCTTCATTTCCGCTGAATTGTACTTGAAGACCTGTCCACAGCCATCTTCATCATCTGATTCGTAGTCAGATGTAACGTTACGACGCTTGACTGCAATAAATAAAGTTAATAAATACAAGTTAGTGCGTATAGTTACTTCTATTAATAAATCCTGCAAACAAAAACAATTAGACAGTTATTTTATTTTAAATTGACTGAATACACTTGCCTGGTTGAGGTTGTTGTCGACTGCCGCTGCCTGCCATGTTCACGTTGTTGAGAGTTGTGCAAGGGAAACAAGTGAAAAGTGTTTGATGAAATACAACAAGGAAGTGACAGTTGTTCTATGTAGCAATCATACTTTTATACTTTAGTGTGGTCTGCTTGTTCAGTAACTGCAGTCGCCGCATGTCCTGAACCATATTGCCTTGACGCTATCCAAGCATTGCAAAGAGTTGATGCAATTGAGTACGTTTTCAAAACGAACAGAAATAGAATCATAATGAAGGACAAGCAATGAACTGCAAAAAAACACATCATGTAGTAATGAAATTCATCACGCACTCTGATAATATTTTTATTATAACATCAAAACGTATTACTTACGAGTTTCGTCATTAGTTCCAGTCCTGGTGATATATTTTATGACTTTCACTAGAATTTTATCCTTCTCGGGCAACGGATTATTATCTGTTAATTCATCCATTACAGTCTGGTCCTTTAGAAGGGTTGATGAAATATTGTCTACTTTTAATGCAATTTGGGCGTAGTTCATTCCTGAATGATGTTTATCTTCTAAACACGACACGCACAAGACAAAAAGCCCTGGCAACAACCATGTTTGATACATTTGAATGCATTTAGTTATTAGCGCTTATATTTCTTTTGTTTTGAAGAACTTTTAGAAATTCGTTTTAATGGTAATGTCTTTGGAGCTTTCAATTCCACTAACTTATGAAATGTTGACCAGTGTGGTACAGTTGAACGTAAATACGTATTTGAGTGATTCAATGGTGGCGTTGTTGTTTTTATCGTTTTAGGAGACGCAATAGCGTTAGTGGAAACGTTAGCAGTTTGCGTGTCTACACTCGGTGTTTCTGACGAATGACTATTAATAATCTCTAATGATGTCTGCCTGTCTTTCGCTGTGTCTTGCTGGGCGTCTGTCAAACGTTTTGTTGAGAATAATGACTCATCTCGAGTACGTTCTCTAAGAAATATTGACATTAGCTTATCATATAGGGAGGGGTCTATCACTTTCATTACGGATGCCATTATCAATTAAGTCTAGAGCAAAAAACTAATATTCGTTCAACATTACAGATGTTAAAATATTCAAGCGATAAAAGTTGTTGAATAAAAGTTCTTTTTTGAATGCACAGTAACTGCAATCTTTTTTGATAAGCTTTTTGGTTTCTATCAGTTTGATATTGATCATAAGCTTTTGAGCACTTTTTAATAAAGTATTTTATTTTATTTAGTACTGACAATTTAATTGTACTTTCAAATACTTGTATGTTTCCAACACATTCTACTATTGAATGCAGTTGTCTAATACTTGCGGTTTTTATAATTTTTTCAAACTTGTTCTTATAATTTGATATTGCAATTTTGTATAGAAACTCATATTCTTTTTCCAGCGTGTTATCCATTAGGAATGTAAACTTCACAGTTAAACATATCTGGATATATATTTGATCGAAGAAAGTATAATGAGTTGGGACTTTTGGGGTGAATATCTACAAAATGGTATCCGAATTTTTTAGACGTCACAGCTTGTTTATATGCGCTTTGCATAAAACGAATTTCTGTTGGACATATTTGTCTCGCAATATTTGTTATAACGCCTTTATCTCGTTTTTGGTTAAACAATACCAAGTACTGTGTCGATATATTCACATCACGTAATGCTGGTTTAAACGAATTTTGAACTATAAGCACAACCGACACTCCTTTATGATGGCAGTGTTTAGTAAAATAATTCGTCACTAATGTGTTTGCTTCTCCTTTTCTAGAAATAAGATCTAGTTGATCGTCAATTATAATAAGAATTGGAGAATCTTGTTGTGCTTCAATATCTTTTATATTGTTAGAAAATGTTACGTTAGGATCAAGTCGTTGAATTTCGTAAAATTCATCTTGAAAATCATGATAAATGTACAACACTTTTTCAATAGGGGTATCAATAATACGTTTTCTATTTAGAATTAGATCAAGAACAAAATATGTTTTTCCGGAAAAAGGTGAACCTTGCAATTGACACGCAAAAGGATGAATTAGTTTGAAATCGAGAAGGTCTGATGCCATTGTCTTTACACGACAACGAATAAATACAAACTGATCATTATATACATATATACAAATAGTTTTATTGATAACTTCTACGACACACACATAACATATTGCAATTACATATACACTCTTCTACTGTATATTTAGAATTTGTAGTAACATTACATATATCATGTACAAATTGCACAATTTTTCTATCGTTAGAATTTTTATTCTTTGAAAATTGTTTTAAAACGTCGTTGAAACTTATACCAATAGCCATAGAGTATAAAAACCACATACAGTAATATCCACATACAGAAGAATAATTTGATTGCAAAGCAATACAATTTTCTAGAGTAATAATGTTTGCTGGCGGATTTTCCAAGTTCTTGTAATTGGACCAATGTTTACCATAGGAGTCAAAATAATAACATTCTTCTGTTGATATTATCCACCAACTCAACCAATGTACACCTGGTTTACCATTTATATCTGTATTTTAAACTACAGGTATAGGAAATGTATCGTATTTGATTCTATTTAATGTATCTGCAGCAACAACATATACATTTGCTCTAACACAAGCGTATTCAAATAACATTTGAAGAGTTTCAATAATTGATGACGCATTCATTTTAAGCTTTAGTTGATTGAAAATAAATTAATTTGCAAATGTTACACGTTTGTTTTTATCTATTTGTATAACCGTCTGAAATTGACAAAACAAAACCACGTTTATTGCTTCATTTAGTGGACTTTTAAATTTGATACCAACTTTAATTTGACCAGAACGGTTGACTACTAATCCATTGTTCACTGTTGGAAGCAACTGGAATGCAGTTAGACAATTTCCTGTAAGTGTAAAATTACAAATGCATGAACAAAAAATTTATAAATTTCAATTGCAATGCTTAACATTTGTATCTTTTATACTTACCATTTGTATAATTTTTTCTATTTAATGCATTTCCTAATGCTAGATATTGACACGCATTCTGAATTGAATGTAATCCAAGCAAAAAGTTGTCAAAATTAGCATCATTTGCAGTTTTGAAGCTAAATAGAATTGCTTTATGTGTAATGTGCTCTCCATTCCATGTAAGCGAGAGTTCAGTCATATCCTTATGTAAAAAGTTGAATGCATTTTTGTTAAGAGCGCCATTGTGATGAACTTGAAACAAATCCTACTATAATAAGAGTTGGAATTTTCCCTAGAATTATCGCGTCGGTTGTGTTAGTTGTTATTCCTTTTCCAATGCTATATGTTTTGATTTCCTTATCATTGCAAGCATACTGAAATTGATGTCCTTCAGCAAGTAACTTTTTATGTTCTGCAACGATTGATGGCGCCACAATTTTGTTTCTTACCAACAACGTTGCTTCATTAATGTCATATCGAAACGGTACGCCACTTACAGATGTCTTTGTTGTAACTGCAGATGTTAAGCAAAATTCAGGTAAAGCTCTGCGTAACACAATTTTCACTTGACAACCAGAAGGTAGAAATTTAGACTGTAAATAAATTTCCAACTAATTTTCCTAGCATTGAAAACTGTTTAGATTCTGCTACAAGCTCGTATCTAGTTTTAAACCCTGCATTATCACTAGTTTTAAAATTATCTTGAACAGAATCAGGGTAGTAAAATTTATTTTGTAGCATATCAGCTTTTTCTAACGGGTTTGTAGATACGAGTCTTTGTATGTGTGCAAGATAACCATATTGATTATTAGCATCAAATATTTTTACATTATTAAGAAAAATCTCTATATTTGAAAACATTGCATGAAAAAACAGACTGCATGGACTGACAATATCTGTATTTGTTAACACATCGCCATTTTTATTTACTATTCTTGATATAAGGTGCAATACTATGTCGCTGGGATCAATGTATTCGAGTGTAGTAAATTCGTATTCAATAGGATTTCAGTTGTCCTTGAGAGGAAATTTTGAATACACTTCAGTGTATGGTCCTATAACACATGGGGTACATGATAAAACGTTTTGTTGCTGATACGTATTATAAATGTATATACAAACGCTACTAATGTATGTTATTAACCTTACCTTGACTAAGTTGTGATACATCAGTATATGGTAAATTGCCCAAATTAAGGTTTGAAACAATAGACTTGACTGATCCTTTGTGAATACTAGGCTCGTTTTGAAATACGTTACTGATCTCCATTGTACACGTGTTGTATTAACGCCCTGCACACTTGCGTTTGGTTCCAGCACGATGCTTAGACTGAGCATTTGTTCGTCTTTTTGGTTTTAATACGTTTTTTAAACGTTTTTCCTTCTTTTTTCTGTGTCCACCACCACTTTGCTGACGTCGATGCTGCAAACATTTTGTTGGAAGGGTTTTACTAGTGTTCGCTGTCAAATTTGTCATTGTACCCCTTCCACGCTGCAATAGTTTCATTGGGTGTGACGTTTTACGCTTACGTTTCTTTTTAGTCGCATTTGTATTGACAGTAATGCCACTAGATTTCGACTTTATTGGAATAAGCATTCCAGAAGTACTGTCAAAATCCCCAACTCCGCTCATTTTACCAGGTTTATCTTGATTTTCAATTGTTTTTGAATTGTCGCTGTTTTTCAAGTTTGATGACGGTTCTAAAACACAAACGTCGTTCTCGCAGAAAATGTCCCTCATTTCGTTCCTAGTCTACACTAGGTTTAAAATGTAGCTTTATAACTTTCTGGCTATTAGGATCAAATTTAAGTTCTTGTCCACTTTCGTTGCACAACATGAATCGAATGTCGTTAACTTGTTCTCTCTTCACTGGCAAATACAAGACTAAATCAAAATCATTTCTAGTTTCCGTTTTATAGTTTCCACTCAAATCTATTTCTCTTAACACTGGTAACCTATGATTTGCATACATCTGGTTTTCAATTAAATCTGTCAACACAAGCAAACGTTTTGGTGGTCCTGTAGCTGGAGGTATTATTTCATCTTTCCCCTTTTTAATGTATTCCTCTTCCTCCTCTTGTTCTACAACACCATGTTGTACAGGTAAACGAGTGTCTGACTTAATAACCGTACTATCTAGAATCCCAAAGTATTCGTTGACAGCTTTGGGAAATGTGATTTCAAAATCTAGTCGCAAATCAACAGGAAAAAACATGCCATTGTCGATTTTAAATTGCACAATTGTATCAGGAAATATTTGGTTTTTAAATGACTCATGGATCATGTCCAACACATCCAGGTACATCATTGATTTTGGTTCGTTTAGAATAACAGTGTAGTAAGTTTTTAAACCGAATCGAAGGTATGAAACTTCATCGTCCTTAATATTTTCAAATTTACTTTCATCTATAGGAACATCTGATTCGTATGTACCAGGGTAAAACTTGTCTTGTGTTAACCCTAAACAGTCAATGTATTTTTGATCAAAGATAACGTATGATACTGAATACATATCTGTAAATGTAAATTGAAACTTTAAATCACTTGTCCATGATATTTTAAGATCAATATTGTACGTATCTTTTAATGCGCTTTGTACATCTGCAAAGTACTTTTTAAACTCTTTATGACCTTGATCGTCTAGTTTTTTTATAGGTATTATACTTTCAAACATTTGATAAACACTCACTACATTTTCTTCGTTTTGCCATTCTTCGTATGTAACTGTATATTCAGTATTTTCAGGAACTGCATCAAATGTTTCTTGAGTGAGAAGCTCTAGAGAATCAAATGTTCCAGCTACAATCTTGGTTCGATAAAATCCAAATAATTTAGCTTATTCTGGTGGTAAAAAAAGTTGTTGATTTGGTTTCTTTGATGAATTAAGTATTGCAATTGATACTACCGTAGGGACTGTTGTTATAATTAACTGCCATAACATTAATGGAAATTTAGATTCCTCTAATTTAGTGTTTACAGTTGATACCCATCGCATTAGTTTCTTATTATCTTTCTTAATTTTAAATGTTTTTACTATTAACGGTTTAAGATTTGGAAACAGTAATCCTGATGGTATCGGCACTGCCGTTACTTTTAAAGTATTTACTGATGAGCTTGCATCATTTTGTATTGATTGTGGTTCAACAGTTGTATGTTTTTTATTGTTTTGATCAGTAGCAGTATACCGTATTCCTAATAATCCAACGTCAAACCTGCCACGTTCTAAATACAATCCGGGAAATGGCAATTTGCATACAAAATTTGTGCTTGTATTGTTTGGTGCTTCCAATAGAGCAGCGTCACTTTTTAACGTTACGTATACGCTTTTAAATGATTAAATCATTCTGCTGGAGATAATTCTTAAGAGTAAAAACTTCCTTTTAGTTCCTCGCCGTGTAAATCTTCAAGAACAAACGTCCAAGGAACCGTATCCTGTACTTTCTTTATGCGAAATATTTCCTCTGTGAATGAAGTTGCGTACCCTACGACATTTAAATAAATACTGAAATGATATGCCGAACGTATTAATTCTTTATGGATATATGTTTACCATATATATGCGTATATGTACCTTTTTCAAAGATCTCCTTGACTCTAGATAAACGTACCAGTTGTCCTTCATGTAGCTTTGGTGGCTTTTGAAAACGTTTTGTTTTATCTTGCTGAATTTCCTTTTTGAACATTTGGCGCCAAACTTCATGTTCATTTTGTTTATTTACTTTATTAGGTTTCATTTTTATAATTCTATTGTAGCTATTATTTAATGCGTGAGTAAATTGCTGAAGAACGTTATCTATTTTTAATGTGTTTTGTTCAGTTTTGTAACGTTCTAGTTTGCTAAATAATGTCCGAATATATCTTTCAGCCATTGCGCTTTTTATATGTGAGTAAATGTGATACAATGTTATACCATGTGACTTTAAAAACCTTTGAAATTCTGTTGATGTGTATTCGGTTCCTCTATCAGAATACAAATACTTTGGGTAAACATTTCCTGCTTCTTTAAATATAGACTTAAAGGCTTTAATCATTGCCGCTGAATCTTTTGTCTTTAACAACCGAGTATACCCTTTTTTAGAAAAAACGTCGTAAACAACAAGTACAAAGTTGTTATTATTATTATATTTGGAAATTGAAGATATGTCTTTCAGATCACTAGCAAAGATTTCATTTATCCAACTCACTCTAATTCGACGTCTCGGAAAGTTTTTTCTAGCATCTTTATGCAGAGCGTATGCATTAAGTTTGCGTAATTCTTTCACTACCTGTTCTTTATTTCCCCAATGTGGTCTGTTCTTTAGGAAACCGTGTAAACCACTAAACGCACCTGACAATCTTTGATTTAAATATGACTTTTTAATATTTGCTGCAGCTTTTAATGTTTTTTTATTAAATTCCGCGTTTTTAGATTCCTCTAATTCTGAAAAAGTTGGTGTATGCGCTGCCATGATGCTAATTGTATGCCTAATGAGACAATACTAGATGCATAAAGAAAACTGTAAACCATTTAAACCACCACAAGACAACACGTTGACAATTTTATTCACCCCACAATATTTTTTAAAAGAACGTTTTCACTTAGATTCTACGCATATAGTGTACAATACAATTCACAAAAGTTTTTAGTTTTCCCACCAATAAATTTTTGTATTTCTGAACCAAGAATATGTATCACAAACTCTATTCTACATGTTTGATAATATAGTGTACATTGCACAATATAAAAAACACTATTATTTACATCCACTTTATTTTAACTATGTGCATCTATTAGGACCCAACGATATTACTTTTAACTATATTATTTTAAGTTGTGCCTATTACCTTATTTTACAAAACAACAATAATTCTTTAAACTTCACACACTTATACATAACAATACATATATTTGACACAACATGTAAACATTACCATCTAAACTAGACTGTAAAGAAAATGGTTCTTCATTTAAAATGCAAATGCAAGAGTTCCGTGTTGTTTACCTTATCAGAAATAAGGTTGAAATTGCCAGTTGCCAACATCTTAAATAGCATCAGCAATTTTGGCGGTGTATAAGCTGCATACACTGGATGTTCTTCAACTCTTTCCTGTACACGCTTGGCATGCACTTTGATGGCGTGAAATCCACAACGGTTTTTGTAATCCACAAGCAGTCTACAAAATCGACTCATTATGTACTTGAGAATATTGTCGTTGAAATCAATTCCCACGTTCATCATCAAAACTTCATTCTGCAAGTTCAACGGCATTAAAACTTCTTTTCTTTGCGGAACTACTTTTATAAACCCTCGAGCTTGGATGTCATGAAGAGCCTGTTGCACTTCTTTCTTTTCTTCATCAGTTTCTGTAGCAAGAAACAATTCCTCGATAACAAAGAACGGGATGCTGAGTCCACTTAAATACGACAGCCCTGCAAGTATGACAGCTGCAAACGAATTTCGTTCAGCAAGATCTCTGTACTGAACAAGACTAAGGTTATCACTATGTTGAAGAGCAGCAGTTTGCAATCGGTCCGAGACTTTCAGACATTCTGCAATAAACAAAAAAAAATGTTTTTATTAGATTAAATATTTTATTATCATGCTAATTACTAATACAATAGAACTTACAATTAACTGATTAAAGAAGTACTTACTTGTTTGTGTTAGAGTAAAGACAAAACTGAGAGCGAAAAATCTAATAATTTCTGTTTAACAATGGATCGTGGTTTTTGGATGCTTGCATTCGAGCTACTGGCACAACTGAAATCGTCGAGCACAAGTTTTATACATTCTATTTCTTCCTGTAAAACGTAGATAGGCTTGCTTTCATTCAAATGGTATAATTCCGGAATGTACTTGGCTGAAGTTCTGGTAATCGGTTTTGTGCGTGCCATAACGTTTTTGTTTTGTACGCAAATGCAGTGAATTAAAAACCTTTTACGGTATTAATAATTCCTAGTGTTCTTTTACAATGATGATATGCGTGACATAATGTCTTTTACGATGTCAGAATACGATGGTGGAGAAAAAGGAATTTTTTTGTATAGATCATTTAGTTCCTTTGTAATCATTTCGTCTACAGTAGATAATGACATTTTTGAGTTATTATTTTTTTTGTATTGTATGTGTATACACGTCTTACTGTCTGAATTTGCATTGGAATATTCACATTGTTTGATACGGCTTGCGCAGTTAGTACACACGTTTTTCCATGAAAACACACGAGGATCAATTCCCCAACACAAATTGCATTTGTTAACTACAACAATACGATTTTCTGATTTTGCTATTCCAGATGATTGAAACGACGATGTTCTACAATTTCTACATGCAACAATAGACAAACCAAGGTTTTTAAAAGTAACAATTTTTAAATTTTCAGGTTTATGGTAAACAGGATTTCTATTTAACTTGCTGTTAATTATTGAAATTAATTCCATTGTTTTAATGTAATAATACTCATAATAACTGTTTGATATATATTACGCACAGTATGTATCTATCTTGTGACTCCTAAATATTTTCCTTCAAGCCTCAAGTAGTAATCACTTTGAACCGTATCTGGTGTAGGAACCCAGCACATTTGTTTATTTAATAAATATCTATAAAATCCTGGATGAGAGTTAACTACAATCAGTGAGGAATTTGATATTTTTGTACACTCACACTTGCGGAACTTTTCTTGAATTTTAATTCTCTGTTGACAACTTTCAAAATATTCTTTGCCATTAAATTTAACTCTCACTATGCATTCAATAGGGCTTAAACATAGTAACCACACTTTCAGTATATTTTGATACCATTGTTCAAGTAATGCTAAATAAGTTTTACACGTATCACAACACTCACAATAATATCCTATCAACAATTTACAACCGCTGCACTCGCAAACGGTTTTTTCTTGGAGAGCTGATATTATTTCACTAGTAGAGAGCAAACCATTCTCTGCCATGTCTATTTTTACAATGTGGTTTGACCATACAATTTTTAGAATATACTCTAAAACTATGCTTTATAGAATGATATCTGAGCAAACTCAAAGTGCAACTATGTATATATTAATGTAGTTTAAGTATTGTACTTGGAAATGCAAAACACAATATTTTTAGCTGAGGTATTCGTTTGTCTATTGAAGCACCTGCATCCAAATATTTTGCAGTATTACATGGATGTACATATGTTTTTGTGTTAAATGCAAGTACATATTATTTTGTGTTACATTCAAGTACATATATTTTGAATTAACATTCACGTACATACGATCAGGATTTACATGAACGTACATATATTTTGCATTTACATGAGCGTACATCTATATTTTGGATTTGCATAGACTTACATATATTTTTGAATGACATGGGCGTACATAAATTTTAGATTTACATGAGCGTACATATCTTATAGATTTACAGGTGCGTACATATATTTTCAAATTACATGGACGTCCATATGTGGATTCACATGGACGTAGATATCTTTTAAATTTACTTGAGCGTACATATGTTTTTAATTTACATTAATGTACATACATATATTTTGGATTTAAATAAACGTACATTTCTTTTAGAATTACATGAACGTACATATCTTTCGGATTTAAATGAACGTACATATCTTTTAGAATTACATGGACGTACATAAAATAGGTCTCGTTCATTTCTAACTACTCATCTGCTCCATCACACACACTACTCTCGTATCATTAAAGTACAACCTCACCTTCTACTGCAACACTCGTCACACTCACTACTCCATCCCAAATCCCATAGAACCTATTGCACACACTCTTGCTGGTCATCTCATCTCATCCAATGCTCTAACCATTGCTTTTGCCTCTCATATCATTCATTTTCATATCGGTATCGGATCCGCTCCATCGGTACTGGCTCCCATCTCTCAGTACACTGCACTCGGCTTTGGTCCTATAGTACCGCACACACACACACACACATTTCATTCCCTATGCCGTTTATTTTTAAAACGGCACCGGTGTCAGAACCAAACCCTTAGTACACTCGAGTTAATATCGGGTCCGGTACCAGCTCTAGTTCCATAGTAAACAAAAGTTAATTAGTAGTCCAGTCCCACACTCCTTACACACTCACACTACTACATTAATTCATTCCCATCCCCATCCCCGTTCACTTTCATTGCAATCCACGAGTCCGGTACCGACGATCGATAGATTGCAATGGAAATGAACGGCCCATGTATAAAATTTGTTACATGCCCCCTTGCTATTCATCTTCTTAGGTACCTACCTACAATATCTTTTGATTCTCATCGCAACTGTAAAAAATATCTTGACTTTGTTTTACCTCTCAACTAATAATAAAAACTTCAACTGTAAATCTTTGTTTGCCATTTTTGAATTTTAAAGTTCCTAAAACTCCCATTACTCACTGCTGGAAATTCGCAGAGTTTTAAAATCTCCCAGACGTAATTATTTTGAAAAAGATTTTCCCGAAAATCCCTGCCATCAAAATCACATACAGTTTCCTTCCTCCTGAATCTCCCAGAGAGTTTGAAATCTGCCTTTGTTTGCTATTGGTTTTTGAGTGCTAGGAATACATGAGTAATTTCGTAATTTTTAATGTGTGTAATACATTAGGCAAGATTATTTGCTTTAAGCGCGGATCCAGATAGGGCAAAATTCTCCCCCCTCCCTCCCCCTTAAAGGACATTTTTAACATAGTGGAGATAGTAGCGGCCATTTACTAAGATTGCCGCTTAACATTGTTAGCCCCTCTATGGCCAAATCCTGGATCCGCCAATGATTTGTTTATTCGTTATTCACATACATTATTGAAAATATTAAAATTAAGTTCATTTATGAGCAGACCCTAATCAGATTAAAAGTCTATTTAAATTTTAGATTTTGGATCCTAATAAAACATACTTTGAAGACCTATACAAATGCAAA
>JAQFZE010000738.1:0-22803 GCA_034695245.1 Dicyrtomina saundersi | reverse complement strand
CCGTACCCGCGATTCCATAATTACTTTCATTTTCTGCAGCGAAAAAATATCAGTGGCGTTAATTTCGTTTTTAAGGGGAGGGTGGGTTCGCATTGGATTTACTGGTGATGTGTATCTCTTTCAATTGTTTTAAAAAATACATACATTTTAATTTCAAGAAAATATAAAATAAGAAGTGTGTAAGTACTGATAGTGGTGTATTTGTATTTATTTTTATTGTTGCATTTGTGAAATCTGTACTTTGTACTTGGAATTACATTACATAGTCATCAGTAGTGTTAGTGAATTAATTAGTTGGAAGTTTTGCAATCTTGGCCTCATTGTTTCTATTTTGTACTCAACACCTTCTACGTATGTACGTAGTCTATTGTCTGATAAAAGCTATGTAGGGAGGTAGGTATCTACACATTCATAGTCAAGAGACAGGCCAGACGAGGAAAGACCCAGCAACGCCCTTGGTGTAATCAATAGAATGCTCCATATACTCTTTTCAACATAGACCTGAGGGCAAGCGTCTCGTCTCGTCCTCGTCTCACTCACGTTCAGTGCAGAAAATTGACCTAGCAGGTTAAAGCTGTGTATACGGGCGAGTTTGAATGCGAAACGTTGTTCACAGGAAATCCGTAACTTTGTATGTCTATGTGTGCCTATATATAGAATTACGTAGCTAGCAGGGCCTATATACCTACCTCCCTACATTTCGTTCCCGAAATCTTCACCTTACTATATAAAAAAAAGTTCGTAGGAGTATTTAATGAATGGATCCACATCATCCTTTTCTTTTGTGTACCATTCAGCTTACTATAGTTAGTCATAGGCAATCTTAGCTATTTGTTGCATATATAATAGAATTTTTTAAAACACAATTTCAACAATTTGAATAATTTCAGAGCATTCTCTCCCTTCGTATGCGTTTAGCATTACAGTTACAGTCTTTACTATTGAAAAAAATCTCCATAGTTCCGTAGATATGGATACATTGGTGGAAGGATGTAGTCAAGGGCATAGTGAGTGTCTTCGTTGTTACTCCTACCACTAACGATTTGACTCTTCGTGCTTCTTTATCACGGGGTTCTGGTTCTTGCTTTCGTCATGTACGTAGCTGTAGAGAAAGTATCACAATACCAAGTAGGTAGTATGTATGTATTGTGAAGGCCTACATACGTAATTTACTTGCATAAAATGTACATGTTATATATACCGGGGGCACCCTGCCTCTGTCGACTGCCTTGATTTGTATGTGGCTTGTGTATTATTTTATTTTGCATGTAAAAGGTAATCCTTTGACGATGGAAATCCCTAGGAGCCCAAGTTTTTCCCTTCCACGTTCATTTTCATTATATTATTCGTTGGTCTAGTCGTCGTTGTTTTTATTGTAAAGCGAAAACTTTGTTTACACCCTTCGCTTGCTCGTACGTCGTCCTGGTACTGGAGCTGCTACTTGTTTGGGTTTAGGTATGGGCTCGGTTACCGTTAAATGAGCGTCAGGGAAAGTTATTCTTGAAAGCAAAGGGGGAAAAATCTGCACACAATCCCAAGACCCAAGAACTTTCCTCCTTTCATGAAGTTAAGTTTTATATCTCGCCATCGTCGCCGTTAGACACACACACACACATACACACAAATAGTATTGTTTAGAATATGGAAAGAGCGGGATATTATCTCTATGCATATCTATGAGCACGAGCACAAGTATAAGAGAAGGTAAATTGTATTGTTTTACTTTTCGTTTTTGTAAAAGATAGAGAGAGAGAGCGCGCGGGAGAGATTTGAGATACAAGGAAAGAGTAAAGAAAATGCAAAAGAATCTTAAAAGAACAGAAACAGATTTGAGGGCATTAAATCCATTTACATAGAACGCCATCTTGATCATGTAGAACTCCATGGCTCCACTGGGGCAAACTTCCAGCTTCGCTGAATCACCAATGATAGATTTTTATTTATTCTTTAGTCTCTTCTTAAAACTTGAGACTCACAGAAAACATGCAGTGTAGAATTTTGTCGTTTCGAGGAAGATTTGAAGAGTTATTTTTAATTTGTTTCTATGTACATTCCCAAGTCTATTTACTGCACAGATGTAAGAATAGCCAGGCCATAGCCATACCATTGAGACCATTATCATTATGCAAACTACTACGCTACTCCGTTTCAATTCCACATAAAATATTTATACAGCTTAGCCATGTCCACAGCTATATGCAAATGGATATTGTGTATATTATTAGATCACTCTTCAAGATCGATTAGGAGCGGAATGGGCTTATAGACCCCTCAGTCAGAGCAGAGGCTACATAATTTGTATGTATCTGGGTATAAAACAAATTTAACTTGAGAGTTTGAGCATAAAATATGAAAATATGCAAAGTTTACACTGGCTGTGCACGCTTAAAATTTCCTTTCAATGGGAATGGAATTTTGAAATTATTGGCATTACGTAAGTCTTCGTCTTCGTATTTTACAGAGTCATGCTCTACGCTGTTGACGCTGTAGCTCTGTAGTACCCGTGCATTTCTGAAACTATTTTATTAAAATTGATTATAGAATTATTCTGGTCTTAGTCAGTTAAATATAAATTCTGGATCTGAAATTATTTTGGAGAATTTCCAGAAATATAGACTCATGCTTGTCTCTTACGAAAAACTAAAAACTTAGTCTGCTGAGAAGTTTTCCCTGTCAGCCGTCACCGCTACAGCAGCAAAGAATAGAATAGCCGAAGCCGACTACGTATCTCTAATGGAATACTAATCTAGAAATAGATGTAAACAGAATTTAATACTTTTGTGATTAGGGTGGCTACTGTCTGCGTGGTTCAGGCTCATTGTTCATGATAGTCCGAGCTCTGATCGTAAATAATTTAGACTGTGATGACAATGACAGTAAGTACATTACTCGCTCAGGGTGAGAATCAGAGTTAGATGCGGAGAATCTGAGTCTGATGTATGGCGAATAGGCGCGGCTGAGGCGAGAGTGTCATGTCGTCTGTTAATCAGCGGAGCTGTGTGTGTAGTACAGTGTACAGTGGTGCTTATAATATATAATGATACAAACAGTATGCATGATTGTAGAGAGTATAATTGCATAGAATGAAAAGGGAAAGTTTAAAATTAAAGCGGATTAATTAGAGAGCGTATAAACTCATAAAATAATTAGAAGTGTTATATTTTCAATGAAGATGTAAATGACAGGACATGGCTTCCATGGAATTAAGATAATTATCAGGGCTTGACTCTGGGCTTTTAGGAAATGCATAGTGTCGGATTTGGAGCAGATGATGGCCAACTTAGCCAGGGCACAATAACGCTTTCTCTGTTTCCATTATCCATTAGTACTCTGTCGGAGCTCCGGTAGGCACAGATATACCTAGATATAATGTCGAAACTACACGAAGGCATTAGTACAATAATTATAATCCAGGTCCACTTGACGCTTCCCTCAGTTTCAGCTCTTACAAATATCTGTATTACGGATTACGGCTAGGCAGTACGATTTTGGAAATCCATTTACTACCTACCTACCTTCCTACCTACCTACCTACCTACCTATTCAACATGCTTACATGATCCACGGTTCATTCCATATAAAATGTCTACGCACCCGCACATCACGGCGACCATAGTCAATATCAGTCTATGTAATATTTTATTCTGTCCCTGGCTCTGGTTTATTTGATAAGCGTCAGATTAGGGTTGAATGCTCTTATCGTAATTATTATTTTTTTGTTAATAGATGCAACTGTGGCCTGTACACTGTAACAGAGAAAGAGAGAGATAGAACAAGTTCAAATACAAATACAGTATACAGTACTCGTGTAAGATTAAATCGTTGTGTAAGCAAATATGGAAAGACAGAGACAATATGAAAGACAAAGATACACTAAACATCCCTGTAATAGCTGGGCTGTGGCTGTACTGTGAGTAGTAGTAGTAGCCCCTAGCTTTGTGACGGACTCAAATTCTTATGAATATTTACACAGACTTATAGTTTCCTTCTATAAATGTACAAATTATATAAAGATGTATGCCTTGGGTAGGGTGCAATGGATATAAATGTGAGAGGAAGTAGCGATTTCCATGAGTTGTAATTAAATCAAACGTATCATTTGGTCCTTTTCCTTTTCTTGGGCGGCTCCTGGAATTGAATGAGAGTGAGAGAGAGAAAGAGCGGTAGTGAGAAAATGTGGTGAAATGGTGAAGGTTGAATTATAGTCTTATTCAGAAAACCGTAATTGTACGTAGGGAACATATATTGAGTAAGTGGAGGAGATGTAGAATGTGGGAGAGAGAGAGAGACAGAGTTGAGTGAGTGTGCTGAAAATGGGAAATGGTAAAGTACTTAAGAATAATGGATGGAAGGATTTTCAGACTTGTCAAATTCTAATGGAAAGTATTTTCTTCTGTGGGTTGACAGTTTGCAGAGCACGTTTTTCGGACGTTCGATGCGAATGGAGATGGGACGATTGATTTCCGAGAGTTTCTCTGTGCTCTGTCGGTCACGTCGCGAGGAAAACTCGAGCAGAAACTTCGTTGGGCTTTTAGCATGTATGACTTGGACGGGAATGGTTTCATCTCCCGGCAAGAGATGCTCGAGATTGTCTCCGTAAGTTTTTTTCTTCTTCTTTTTTTTCTTTTCTCTTGTACTCTAACTCTTCCTACCTACAGAATATTATGTACGCAATGGTGTAGTATGTAGCTTTATTTCCCCTCTGTCTATCTTCTCCTCTCCTTGTCTGTGTTAGTTAAGAATTTTTCAGTCTTTCGATCTGGACACACACAAGCATCGCACACACAGAACAGACAGAGACAGGCTCAAGGAGCGTGAAGTGTACGTAACGTGAAGCTCCAAATAACTCCCGGGGGTTCTTACTTCAAACTTTGCTTTAGGCTCGGGAGTAATTAGAAGGCAGAGTAAAAAATAAAATAAAATCCTCTCCATTTGATGCAATGCTAAAGACCCTGGGAGTTATTGGAGACCCGGAAGTTAAAAGAGACCTGGGGGGTAATTTGGAGCTTTCCGGTACGTAGGCAAGTAGTAGTGAGACCATTGCTGTATCCTGCCCAGTATCTCTACCTTCCTTATTTCATTTCAATTGCCCCTTCCCCTTCGTCAGTGCAGTGGTTCGGAATCGGCTTTCGAAGTTCGGCTTAGGACAGAAACAGAGCATTACATAGTGACTAGTACTGGACAAGAGAAAATGGACGGTGAGAAATTGTTTATCTTGTAAATAAATAATTGTGTGGACTATGCTGGACCTTGCACTGCTTTGCTCACTACTGATGTCGCTCTGTCCTTCCCGAACGTGCACGGAATGATTTCAAGTCCGAGAGCTTGAGCCAAAGTGAAGAGCATCCACCTCAACCCTATTTTTTTTTTTGTCAAGGAAATACATACGCACAGGGGAAGGGCAGGATTTTAATGGAATAGCTTCTTGAAATTAAGTTTTGAACACTAAGTAAGTTTGTTTAGAAAAAGACCAAGATCACATCTCTACGGTTATTTACTACATGTCTAAAACTCGCCCATTACCATCAGCCAATCATCAGTCGATCAGTCTAATGGAAATAGTGGGAAGTGAATAAATATTTTCCTCATATTGCATTCCTCTCTGACCCAGACAGAACCCTTGCACCTACCTTCCCTTCTGTTTGTTTCTTCTAATCAGCAGCCAGATCTTATCTTAGTACAGAACGTACACTCCTGTTTTTCCTGGAAATAATTAGATGAATCCGTCTCTAAGGTACTTACACATCTATGTACATACCCAACACCAAATTTAAGTTCTGTCCGAGGTGTATTTCATCGTCTTATCGTTGAAGAAGCAATACTTGCTTGAACTCGTGATTTCGTACATGCGGGAAAAAAACGAGGATTTACATTTCTATAATAATTACAATATTTAATTAAAGTTATAGGATACGAGCTGAGAAATAACTTGGTTAGGTAATTTGATGATTTTTAAAATCTTCAGTACACATACATTTAAGTAAGTGACCAGTTTTTACGTGTAGGTATTGCTTTTTGAGTTTGCGTGATTTGGGCGCATTAGATATAATTACCAGTCAAGTGTTTCATTTTATTCTTTTTTGAAATTTGACGCAGCGCTGGGTTTTGAATCGGGCACTTGAACCCTCGAACCGTCTCAACCTTCATTAAAATTTAGCTTTGACTGTACCCTACTTGAATTTTTCTCTTTGATCTAAACCGCGACGTAGTCTGAAACTCAGTATTGTAATTACCATTTTGTTTGCGGTTTTAGTCACCTCTGTATAAGTTTTTATGACCATTGATAAGCAAAATCAAAAGGGGGAAGGATCAGTGTCCGGCACGGTACAGCTTATGCCCATTGTTTTTGATGTGTCAACTGAAACGGCATAGAGTGTGCCTTTATTTTTATCTATAAAATTACAAAAAAAGAGGGCGGGCGCTCCGCACGGCTACGCTTATTAGATGAGAGATTGATGATTTATTCTTGATTAAAATCAATGAATTCAATTCAATGTTGACTCAAGATTAAAATGAGCGAGGCGTGTCTGGGCGAGAATCATAACAAAGACAGAGCTGGAATTCAACAAAAAAAAAATCTTAACCTCCGGGAAATGGAGCGAAAGTGTTGAAGTTGTTTGCGAAAATTTGAAGGAGATGTGATAGGAATATAATTTTGTCCATATGACTATGACCATATGGACCCCTACCTATACCTTTGCTTGATTGTTATTTTGGTTCTCCTTTAGGCGATCTACAAGATGGTGGGGTCTGTGATGAAGATGCCTGATGATGAGTCAACTCCGGAGAAACGAACCGACAAGATTTTTAAACAAATGGATAAGAATTGTGACGGTAAATTGTCCATTGAAGAATTTATTGAGGGAGCCAAGAGTGATCCCTCCATTGTACGGCTATTGCAGTGTGACCCACACTCCCAATAACGGTTTACATTAATATCGCTTCATTTTTTTTCACTACAACGTCATTTTCTGAAAGATATAATTACTACTATACTACGTTATTCTAACTTTATTATCATTATTATCTGTAACAATTAAGAGTACGATTACAATTACCATTTCAGACAGA
This sequence comes from Dicyrtomina saundersi, assembly GCA_034695245.1. Lineage (NCBI taxonomy): Eukaryota > Metazoa > Arthropoda > Collembola > Symphypleona > Dicyrtomidae > Dicyrtomina > Dicyrtomina saundersi. The sequence continues at coordinate 15,732 of JAQFZE010000738.1, read as the reverse complement.
CAGACAGTCACACACACGCATATATGAATTATATGATATATGGTTAATATTATAATTACATGTACTATACGAAGACTACTACTACTACTACTACTACTACTACACATTAATAATTAAGGAGCCGCAGTAGCCACTAACCAGTTGCTGACCGTTCCTTAATAATATATAACTTTTGACTTATAGTTTATGTTTGTCGTCCTCGTCCATCCGTCGGTTTTTTTTTGCTTACAACCTCCTCGGCTTCCGTCAATTTCGATTTCGACTTGGATTGGTTTGTCGAGACGGGGGACGGAAGCGATAAGCGATAAGGATGAGTTACGACATACACTGTATAAGAGTGATTATGGAAATTATTATATTCATGGAAATTTTGTCCTTTTACATACATACATATATATACATAGTAATTCCTCATACGGCGTAACTGTCTGTATAGCTATAGACAAAGGAAAAAAAAATATATGACGCACCACAATCATCAGTTGAGAAAAAACAATATTTATGAATTATTATGAGTAGAATTTAGCCAAGAGAAAAGAAGCATTATTATTAGGATTATCACAAGTGAAAAAGTAACAATGAACAATATGAAAGGGAAAGTGTAGACATGTTAAAAGTAAGAAACTCAAATAGAGAATTACAGAAAGAGAAAGGGAAACTGTAATCATTTTCAACTGATTGTGCTCGAAAAATTCAAAAGAATTTCACGAGGGACTTTCTTCTTCTTCGTCTTCTTCGTCTTCTTCTTCTTCTTTGACTTCTTCGTGTTCTTCAATTATAAAAAGTAGACTCATGTTATGGGAAATGGGAATGGATGGGTTGAATAAAGAATAAAGAGAACGACAAATTATATATTGTCTTGGTCTTTAGCCCTCTTCCTCCACCAAAACCAGAATACTATATAAAAAAATCTACATCTATATACATACTAATTCTATAATAAAATAACACATTATACATCCTTACCTAATAAAAAGGAAAATTCTAAAAATCTTAAATTTAAATTCTAATGTAAAACAAAAACTCGTAGAACAATTACCAATTAAAATTATAACTAAATATAATACAACAATATATACCTATACAAGTACTACAATTACACTCCTCACCTCACATTGTACTATACAATATACACAAATATATTTATACATTAATAGTGAATAGAGACAACGTAGACATACCTGTCAAAACCTTACCTAGCAGAATGTACATAATTAACCTTGAGTGAATGAGGGTATTGTGTGTGTATGTGTGTGTGAGTGTATGAGAGAGAGAGAGGCTATACGAAATGTTCAGTTTGAGTTTTGAGCGGCACATGAAACTAACTAATTAATGACATGGAGTCTGGACGTGTGGACTGTAGAGAGGAAAACTCGTATAGTATTAGTTATTATAGTGTAGTGAGGAGTTCATCCAGCGATACATAATAACACATAAATTACATACGTATTTATATTGATTGATAATTATATATGAATAGAAAACAAAAGTCATTGAAATTGAAAGACAAATAGACAGACAGAAAGAGAGAGAGAGAGAGAATGAACATACAGAGCCAAATTTTCTTTTCTTCTCATCAACAGTCAGCAGAGTCGAGGAGAGTCGACAGTACATTGCATATTTCATTTCATATAATATATCCCATGATGCTAAAAGTGGAAGACTCCCAAACTCCAAATCCAAACAGAATTCAATGATGATCAGTCCCCAATTCTACTCTCTCAAATCTGAAAGGGACTAAAACTATGAAAGAAAATGGAGGATGATATGTTGAACAATGACAATGACACGGAGTAAATACTTCAAGACGAGGAATGTGTAATGAACTTGAGTTCAGAGGGAGCGAGCGAGCGAGAGAGAGAGAGAGAGATTTGTGTATGAGTGAAATGGGAAATGAAATGTGAAATGAAACACGTTGTGGTAGAAAATAGTCAGTACTTTTTGTAGTCGGCAAAAGGTCGTACATATATATACAATTATATATTCATATCTCTTATTCATTATTCGTATTCGTATTTGTAGTTCACAAACAGAGCAAGAGCGGCAGCAGGAGCCGGACGGAACACACTAACAACAATTATTACATTATGTGTATTATTATTTAATTAATAATTGATTGGCTCTGTTGTCGTTTGTCTCTTGTCTCTCGTATGTTGTTGTCTACAAAAAAAGAAAGAGGAGATGATCAAAAATAAAGTATGATTGAGACTGTGCTGGGGAGTTTTGGCCGGAGATACATATAAGATGCATAAAATTATATGTATATAAGAATCTGCATGTGCACAATTTTATTATGTCGTGTGGAGCCTCGGTCTCTTGTAAATGATGTGATTCTGTGTGAGATGAGAATGTTGTTGAAGGATTAATTTAGATGTAGAGTTTGTAGTTAGTTATACATAAATATATAATAATTAAGGTGGCATTATATGCATCCACACACGTAATTAATTATGTACACAAAATCTTCTCATCTTGCATATATACCAGTACATATATGAGGTTCCAAGTATCAATAATTAGTGTAGTCTACAAGGATTAAATATATAGCATATAATAATTATTATTACTCCTTGCTACTCTCATCACACTCTGGTTGATACAGATGTATTTGATGAGGGAGCAAAGTAAAGCTTCATACCTTTTTTAATTCCTTATAATATATTATTCCTTATTAGTTGTATTCTTGTATTTGTATTGTATTAATTCTGTGTTACCTTCATATACCTACCTTATACCCATACCATTAGGGGTCATTCAAGTACTACGTCACGAAAAATGGTCATATTTTCACCCACCCACTACTACTCCTGTGCATTACGTAACGCTATGTTACAGCATAGGGCATAGGAAAACATGGCTGACATTGACCGACAGACCACCTCCTGCGCTACGTATTACTTGAATCATCCCCAACATCAACCTTACCTATATACATACCTCTAGCATATTATACATTATCCATAGTTTAGTATACATAGTTGATTACCTTGAGCATTTATTTGTTTATAAAATGTAATACATAATTAATTACTGTAGTTATTGAATTTCTATGATGCGTTGCTGTTCATCTTGGCATTTATTTTTAGCGTGTTACTGGAACACACTTTCGTAGTGTAGGCACGCCATTCCTCGGTACCTACCTACCTACATAATAAATTCATTTATACGCCTCATAAATAGTTACTATACACTACAATAAACTATTAGGTAACTAAACACGAAATTGTTCGTTTTTTTTTGTAGCTTTATGAATATAGGGTTTTGCTGTATCAGTACTTTATTGTATAGCTGTCATCTTTTGGCTTGTTCATCTTCCTGTTTTAGAACCCTGCGTAATTCTATTTGATTATTAATATTTCAATTATTATGATTATTGTTATGATTATGTAGGATATACTAGGTGGTCCTGGTAGTGGTATAATTGAGATTTTTCATAAAGAGAAAAAGAGAGAGACCTTATTTGAATATAATATGTTAATTATGAAAACAATATCAATTTATCAAATATATTACGTTTACATTTATTGTTAGAAGCAAAAATTAGATTATGTATAGTATTATTATTGGAAGGAGAGAAAGCGAAGTAAAGAAAGAAAACAAAATTCGAAGTTTATTTCGATTTTACGACTTATATTTGGATTTCAGATATTTGAAAAACAATGAAAACAATGATGACCTGTATTCCCAGTGATTATTATCATTATTATTATTAATTGAGCATATGAATCAATAATAATATTAATTAAAAACATTTACTGTGTACTACTATTTACTATTTATTATTTATGATTTTGAGTAGGTCTACTGATCCAGATATTAGAGTCGTCGTGAGTACTGATTACAAATTATTACTTAGAATCAATTTTAATTTGTGTGTATTTTTCAACAAAAAAAAAAGAAATATGATGAACCAATGTTGTGCTTTAACCTGAGATTATTGTGTTTCATAAATAATGGCAAGCCTTCACATACACGTTACTCCAAAATATATACATAATAATAAAGCATGCATGCATGCCGTGAAATAATAATTATAAGAAGAAAAAAAAACATTGAAAAAATAAAAGTGTAAGCGTTTAAATATACTATACACACTGTATAATGTGTGTAACCGTAAAAGTAAAAGTAAAAGGAGGCGAGAAGGTATGAAGTGTCAAGTGTGGCTACCATTTACCATTATCACTTCAATTTTACAATTACTAATATTATTACAATTTTACCATGTAAAGCTGTCTCAATCAGTCTAAACTTACCTGTACATTATGTCTGAAAGTCTCGGAAATAGTCTCAAAAATAAAAGAAGACACAATGAGGGAGTGGATCTCTGTACTCTTATTACATATACGGTAAAATTAAAATCATTACTATTGGCTAGGAAATGTGAGCGAAGTGGAAATAGACGAAAACTGACGTAGGTAAGGTACTACCTAATTATTTTATTCCTACGAATTCCTTTTATAAACTTCTATATTTTAAGATCGTGCCGTCTCAACAACAATGGTACTCAACTTGACGTCAGGAATTATTATCAATGTACATTCCCTTTATGTACTTGAGTAGGTACTTATGATGAATACACCGTTCGTACGTCGCACAGGTATCCTCTGTAATGCTCCGTGCATACCCATAATATTCAAATACAAAATCCAACGAATTATAATTCTACGTGTAACTATATGCATGTATGTACACCCCATGCGCTACAAATAGAAAAAATTGGTAATAATCGGAAATATTGCAATTGGATATTATTTGTGAAAGGAGAGTTGGAGAATAATATATTATTATCATTATATAAAAATGAATAAGCAGTGGGCCTCTGGGCTATTGGTGGTTGTTTTGTTTGTGTTCTTGCCATTATTATTGTGAATGCCGTTGTCGTTGGAAGGTAGAGAGGGAATTCATAAAATATGATACGAGGATGAGGAGGGTAATGGGAAGAGGAGAGAGAGAATCTTTTGGAAATCATTCTCATAATATTTACGGATTGTATTCGTAGATATTCTTCTCAATATTATTATCTTCATTTCCATGTCAACCTCCCTGCTCGACTCGACTCCTGTTGTTGTGATTTTCTTTCGTGCAGATTTAGATTTTCGTTTCTCAGATTGTGTCAGAGTTTGTGTCTCACTTGGGTATAGCAACTTGGGTCCCGGCCACGGCCTCGGCTCTGCTACCAAACGCAATCTCTAACTCTCTGGAACATCGTACTCATTGTATTGTGTGTACACGGTGCAGATTACATGGTAAGACATAGGAATGTATGCTAATGGACTCCTACGAATCAGCTTATGCCTCCATCTCCAAATATTGCTATTCCCTTCTGTCAAATGTAATCGAGTCCATCTGTATTTGGTACTACAGTGTATCTCTCCTGTCTTTTCCACTTGGACGTGTTGTCTACATGGCCTATCCTATGGCTCTGGCTATCTGTATTTCTACTCGTATATTTTTCCATCGAAATGACGAGATTACGCGTAGTTTGTTGTAGCGGGAGCATATCAAATGTCAAATGTCAGAAAGTTTTTGGAATTGCAAGTCTGAGCATCGGAATCACCATCAGATCCTCCTTAATTTAACATTGACATTGTTCTCTGGGAAATGGGAAATACAAACTGGGACTTGAAGAGGGAGACGTGAGGAGTAGGAGGGACCCTGTAGAATACTCACTCTTTTAATCAGTCTCAGGAAAAAGATACTTTTCCTTGTATCTGCCTCTGGACTGAGAGTATGTGTAGATGCGAGAGGAGAGTGAGAGAGAAGATTATTATTTTGTATGATGTGCTATGAGCATGGAGTATATAGAAGAGGAGGCGGAGGATGCCAGGACCTTATCTATCCTACTCTATAATATGTTCCCCGAATCGTCCTCCTTCAGACTGGAGGTGTGTGTGTGTGTGTGCAGAGATAGAAATACTGCCGAGACGGAGAGGGAAGAGGGGAAACAGACTGTGTGAGATGATACATAATAATAATTCAAATGGCTCTATGTATATCTCTCCCAATCTTGCTCACTTCAGACTCCAGATTGACACGATATACCATGCCACATCGTGTTGTATCTTCGTCGTCTTCATTCTTCATACAGACTTTCTGCCCTATGTAGCTGCGGTCTCTCTACCATCTACTTATAGGCAGGGTAGAGGGATTTATAGTAGAGGGATTTCAATCCTTTATCCCAGCCTCAACGTCCTTTGAAGTCTCGTATTGAAAGTGATAATGTAATGGTTCAAAGGGAGTGGGAAAGGAAGACCTTGAGTGCATACTCTATAGTAATAATAATAATAATAATTGTCCTGCATAATTATAGAGACGCACATAAATTCACAAATTTACTGTGTGAACAGCTACGTGTGATCCGTGCTTGATATTATTATTAAGGTATGTCGGTGTCGACATCCACATCGGTATGTACCTGTCCTCCCTGTAATAAGCCTATAGCTCTGTAATCTGAGGCTCCTGCGCATGTTCTGACGGATGAGAGATAGGATCCATTAGTATATGTATAGGGGCTACGTACGCATTAGTATTCCCTGTGCCTACTGACTATACTGACTTGTGGGCATTTGCTATATGAAAGTGTATCCAGAATAAATCTGAATATACTCACGTAATAAACCTCCATGCATATGGCATATTGTGGCTTCGGCCTGACTATAACAAGGCATAGCATGTGAGATGAGATTATAACAGGTTGGCCTGTGGGAGTAGGGGTAATAATTAATAATCATGAGTATACGGATGGAGGAAATGAAGTCGGAGATAAAAAGAGATGTTATTATATGGAGGAAGTTAATCTGTAATGAGTATTAAAATCGGAATTATTTAATTGTCTGATGAAGAAAATCTTCCCTGTTTGGTGTCGGTGTGGCAGTTGGTCATGGACTCCAGTACTATTAAGTACTGCATAGAACGGAAAGAGTTAAAAATAAAGATAGAGACTCAGACGTGCAGCATTATCGTCTTGCACTCTTCAAGTACAGCAGGTAGTCGTCAACTTATATGTGTATAATTATTCGTATAACTATAATAATAATTATGGTTTATGATAATGGAGTAATAGTACATTGCATAAACGATCCTAGACAGGGAGACATGCATAAGGTGGCTAAGGTGTATTGAGTCACCTCTTTACTTTACCACGGACACAGTAACAGTACTACTATGTACATACATAACCTACATCCTATATAGTCTTCACATTGCGTGGTCGGATAGGTTACTTCTACTTCTGGTATAAAAGGTTATATATTTACTCATATATTACTACATATTATCGATATCGATGTAGAGCTAGAGATGGCTAATTCTAGAATCTAGATGTAGAATTCATACGAGTGTGTAGATAAATCTATAAAATTACAATTTACAATTATTACAGATATTTCTTCAATTCAATGAAGCACACTGCCTGAGAAACAAATTATAATCATTATTGTAAAATAATAATAATAATTAAAATGAAAACAAAAACTTTAATGTATGATTGTCATATCTAATGTGTAGTTATAAAATATATGTACTGATACTGATACACATAACTATATAACTACATTACTAATAATAATAGTTAAATTATTAAAAATTAAAGTAATTCATATAATAATCATTAAATTAATTACTACTGCAATACTAACAGACATAATAATTGCATTCAATCTAACTTTAACTCTCAATCTAAACTAATCTAAACTACAAAAGAAAAAAAAAGAAATAGCCATGTCAGGAATGGAAATGACATACCTTTAAAAGTACCTTACAAAGGAATTATGGAGACACAAGATATTATTAACAAAAAATTACAATTTACTATCAATTAACCTATTAGTCCCATTTTTATTTTTGAATTTGGGTTTCTTTTCTTTTCTTATTAAAATAACAATATTAGCTCAAGAAATAATTACACGTGTGTATTTATATTCCATATAAGTACACTACTACTTAGCAGCAAGTAAATTATATAGAGTCGTCAAAATAATTAAATTACAATTTCTCAGCTGATAAGGAAAACTCTAATAATAACTCAGACCACTTTATTACATTTAACATTAGTCAGAATTCAAAAACCTAAGAGTGCTCGAAGAAATTACCAAATTTTACTTGATTTGTTTCGTTCAACTATTTCTAAGGAATAGAAGTAAGTATCCTTACAAATTGTCATTATTCGTAATCATCATACTTTACTACCTATAGGTTTTGTTTGTGTGTGTGTGTGTGTGCCTTGCTTTCATTTTTACATTTTTTATTTTTGCATCACCAACATCACTACTATGTATGTACTACCACACACAAGCCATGCCATGTCACCATTAATACGTCAAGTCAGAACGCAGACTTTTTTTTTCGTTTTTCCCCAAGCCTTGCCACAATAATTTGTGCACTGTCATAGTCTCGGTCTCGGTTTCATATAGTATATGTAGTAAATTGTTACCTCGTAAGTAAGGTAATAGTTTGTAGTTCTCTGTTGTGACTTTCATATTCAAATTCCAGTTCCAATGGTGAGAGAGAAAAAGGAAGGAGTGTACATACATATATAGCATATAGTAATAAAATAATTTCGCAATCTCTAAAACTACAATTCAAATTCTATGCAGAAATCTGTACAGTCATGTCATGTCCACTACTCACGAATAAACTATACCACCAACCAAAACCAACCATTAACACACACCAAATCCCCTCTACTGACTACTGCTAGTTGCATTAAAATTCCCTACATAGAAATCTACCAGCCTGGCTACACAATATACAATTTACCTTGAGTCAATTTACTATATACACTCTTGCGATTACGATTAAGATTAGAGCTATAAATAGGACTAGTCAATGACATTAAAATTAACATTATCAAATCAATCATACTGTATTATACACACGGAGTTGGAGTTAGGTATCTCAAATCGGACGTTTTAAAAAAAATTACTTCACATCCACAACAACCACAATCGGCATTAATCTTGCCGATGCCGAATAATAACAATATTGAATTCTTCTGTCAGCAGTATATAAATACTAAAATATGTACACTGCACACTATACTGTGGTTATACCTACTGTACATAAATTGGAAAGTGTTGTTGGAAGTTGGATCTTGGACGAATATAGCCGCAGTGGTTGACTATAAGTAAAATTGACCCGTGGTTTGTTTTTCTTTGGTAGTATTTATAATAATATGTTAAAATGTCGTTTCTGTAGGTGGGCACCTACATCAATGCATATAGAATATTATCATGGAGGGAAATGGGCCAGAAAACAATCAAAATTAAAACATTAGTAGGCACTTCATACTAGCTGCATTCTACATAATATATAAAGCTGAATACAGATTGAAATGATTGTATTGGTTACTATAGATGTAACACTATCCTAAATCCTAATTCTTAATTCCTCAGCCTATCTGTCTACTAAATTGCTACATAACTACAAACTGTACTCTGTACATCTAATAATTATTAATCTTCTTGCACATAATATGTCTACTATATGTGTGCCTATATAAAAACACCCCCACCAATTAACTACATACTAGCAATTATTACTGATAGACCTACTCATACGTTGAAGTAGTCAGTCGTGAGCAGTACAGTTGTAGTAAATTGGAAAAAATAATAGGAGACTCCAGAAGGAGATATCTATGATAGTATTAGTGTGCGCTTAGGACTTAGCCAAAACAGAGAATGAAAACCATAACTAAACTATACCTATAAAAAAATATATATATATACCTAGATGAATATGCTTCTACATACTAATCATAATCATAGCCATGTACCGCATAGCTACATTATCCTGACTACTACATAGTAAACATGACATAGAACTGAAGAGAAGTGCGGACATGGAAAGAGATTTCGGTCCGGATACTCTCATACCGATACCGATACCGACTACGGATCGGGATATCGGAAAGACACTATATGACTTCTGCTGTAATAAAAAAAAATGGTATAATATTCCTCAATTAAAATATTACGAGTACCTCAACATACATATATAATTACTTACGTAACTATTATCTGACTAAATGAACCATGAATTACTAGTTACTAATTACTATTACTATTACTTAACATACACGTTCAATACCTACCTGTAGACTGTGGACATGTACCTTTTGTGTACAGGGGACGGCGGAGGGGTTGTCTCCAGTATAAAATCCATCTTTGTCATTTCAGTTTGTTTTCCTTTTGTGTACTCTCGCCTTCCTCATCTGTAGTGTAATTCTGAGGGGAACTGTGAGATTGGAACAAAACGCTGAAGTAAGTAGTTGTTGTTGTTGTTGTGCTCCTTTGTATATACTATATGCACTATGTCACATGAGGCTGGAGCTGGGAGCGTCGTCGAGTGTCGAGTGTTGAGTTTCACTCTGACGACTCACGGCTCAGGATTAATTATGATTGCAACCCACTGATGTTGTGTCCTGGTCTCACACTACTCTAATCCGTATCCATGTTCTCAGTTAAATCCGTAATTTATTCAAGCTTTAGAATTTAATTAGTTTTCATTCTGTGAGTTTAATCCCTCAAATTGTCAGAGTACTTAAAGCATGGGTGTGAGACACATGCGACTCAATTATGTACTAATCTGTCTCCTTTAATTAAACATGAAAAGTACCTAGGTATACATATACTCCTATGATAGGTGTTGGAGATTTTTTTAAATGCTATATAATATATGCTATTGACCGAGTATGTAAAACTACCAGCTAAAAGAATGAAAATAATCCAATTATGAGATGTCTTAATTTTTGATTATTAATTACTATTATTATTATTATGATATGATTATTATAACCTATGTAAAATTATTTCCGACTCACAATGGCCGGCCGTCAAAATCTCCACATCCGGAAATCCATAACCAGAACCAGATTTCGAGTAGTTCCAAAGTATTACATACTAAAGAGTATAATGACATTTATATATTAGGTAGTAATTATACATATGGTGTATGGTGGCCATTATAAAATTAGATTTATTCTGTAACTATATAATTACATACAATTTATGACGTACATATTCCACAGCATATTTTCCCTATGTTTGCCATGATAAGCCGTGGACAGTATATAGGTTATATTATTGTGAGTGTAATTTATATATTATGTAAATTATTATATATTGTATTCTTCTTGATTGTGTGAAATTACTGCATATATATATATATATTATACAATGACTATGGTTTCCCTCTGTTCGCATTGTAATTTGTAATTAGTAATATAATTATTATTATAATTCCCAAATTATATTGAACTAGTCGGACGAGAAGCAGTACCATAGAGCCAGAGTCAGACTTACGATTTTAGACTTGTTTTGGAGTTTGTTGTCGTAGTAGTTGATGATGCGTACACATAATTAAATGTCTTGAAAAATGAATGTACAAGGCGTACATAGCACTGTTTCCAAGTTGCAGCTCCATCTTCAACTGACTTGTGAGATGTACCTAATTAATACCTTTACCTACACGAGGAGAGAGTCTGTATTGTGCCAGCACCAAAACCAAAAATGATTCCATGAATTATGAATTTGTGCCGTAGTCGTAAAGTATGTACCTAACCTACATGTCCTTCCTATACTTAAGTGAGCTGAAAATTCCCATATATGTAAGATTTTAAGTGGAGAGTTACAACATATTATTATACTCTAATATTATTGTTAATTATTTATTATGATTTCGTGCTGTATAAAATTAGCTGGAAATTTACAAGATGACAGAATTTTAAAATTCTTTGCATTGCTATTGTCCTATTGTTAATAATTTAGTATTGTCATCCTTATGTCATGTCATGTCAGCTGTACATTTTTTGTTCCGTTCATAATGTGACGGATTTTTTGTAAATTTAATTGTACGTACATTTTCATGTGTAGGATTTGCTATGGACTGTCGTGATGTTGGTCATGGTTGTGCCATGTCATGCCATGCCATGTCGTGTGTGTTTTGTGAGCATATAGGTATACCTTACACCTAATATAATATATTACTCTTACACTGTGGAGCACAGCACAGTACGAACATCCAGAAAATCCAGATACATTACATTTAGTACATGATCAACACCTACACGCATGAGTACTATGAGTTATATTCTACAAGGAACGGGGAAAAAAACTAAATTCACGACTAGGACGAATTTAAGTTCAAGTCAAAAAAAAATTATTTAAAATAAATAATCATTTTCAAAAAATAAATAATTAAAATTTGGCGTTGGAGTTGACATTGGTACATTGGTATTAGTACAGCGGGAAGAGCAAGAGAAATGAGAGTAGAGTAAGGGAAATGAAACATGAAACTCCGAATTTACAATTACAATTTACCATTACATTGAATTTGTATTCCAAAAATATGTTACAAAATATAATTAATTACATATTATATATATATACATATATAAAATATTAATAATACTATAGTACATTTTAATGATAAAATATTAGAGTTAAGCGTGCGATGACGACTACAATTACAATATTACAATTACAAATAATACATTTAAAATATAAATAAAAGAATATTGCGTTAATATGTTGAGATTTTCAAATTTACCACTATTGTGTATTCTACGAATTACCTCTCATTTATTTCCGTTGTATTTTATATATATTTTTTTTTATTTTTTTATTTTTTTTTTTTATAGTTTTCCCACGAAATATCCCGTGAAATATTAAATCATAATCTCAAATACCATACATGGCTGTGTATACTGCACTATAGATTTTATTAAGAGTATATAGTAGAGTGCCCTGTTGATTTGTGTGCCGAGTACATACTAAAGTTGGCAATTCTGTTTTTGTATTCTACTCAGAAATCAGTTCATTTTAGCAGCTAGCTTATTTTAGGAGCTGGGCAGAATTATTGAGAGCTCTCATAAGACACGCTCCACACAGTCGGCGTCCGCATTACATTATTGTCCGCAACAACAACTATACTATTCTGACTACCACAAGGAAATGGAATTCGAATCCGAAATGAACATCAAGATCGAAATCGAATCGGGATTGGATTGGCATTCGGCTCCGGCATCAGAGACAAAGGAGGTGAGGTGAGCGATACAAGTGGAGGGCGAGCGTCATATATACAGATATCTGTGGAGAGACAGAGAGAGAGAGATGTTGTTACAATTTGTTACAGGCAATAAAATAGGATAAAATGAGCCACTGTGATTTGGGGAATCGATAAGTGCTCACCATATGAGATGTCTATAAAGATAATCATAAACCATGGACAATAAAGGCTCTATGTCCATGTCCAGCCAGATCCGGAGGCCATGCCAGGACATTATGGAGCCAGTGCAGCACAGTACAATGGAGCGATACAGAGGAGAAGGATCCATTGAGTCTATAGACTTGGAAATAATAGGAGAAATATGAGTGCTCAAAGAATCACCGAGCCAGTAGAGCATTCATAGTACTTGAGTCAGAATCCGAAAAATCCGAATCAGTCAGTCAGTCACTCCGTCATAATCCATCTATTGATATTGCCTACTCCGGCTCCCCATTTCCATCTCCATTGCATCACACAGTAATCCGGTGGAGTCCCGTGTATGGAACACATGGGCACATTTAATTCCGCGCTCCTTCTCCCTCCGGCTCCGGGCCTCCACTCCTTCCCCGATCCACGTCGTCTTAGTTTTAGGTGGAGTTGTCCAATATACAATAACAAATGTCAATGTCCATGCTCCCTCCCGCCTCTCCTCCAAGTAATCAAAGACGAAAATATATAAAAGGGAACCCGAGCATAAGTAGAGGAGAGAGAGAGAGAGATGCGGGGGAAGAGTGAGTAAAAAGTAAAATAAAAGAGTTTGGAAGATGAGAGAAAGGCTTGGAGGAGAAAACCACATCAAGTGGAAAAATTGCGAGGACTGCCACAACTGGACGGGACTGGAGTCTGTCCAATTGTCCGTTTCCTCTGCCACACAGTGGACGAGGTCCGTCTCGAGTTCGAGTTCGACTTCCAGTTACAGTGCCAGAGCCAGTGGGCAGTGGGCAATAAAAATGGGTAGTGTATCCTTTCATACTTCCCCGTATCCCCGTATCAGTTACATGTCAGGAGAATAATAGTGCTACTTTTTTGCTCTGTGTGTCCGTCCGTCCGCCTCCAGTTAGTTGTAAGCAGGAGAAGTTTTGTATTTCCTCTATTTTCTAACTCTGTGTCTGTCTGTATTTCTTTATTTCTGTATAATAGGAGTAATGGATATTTTGTCCCGGAGAAAAGGATGGGAATAATAGGGATTCATGTGGGAGATCTTTAATTCATTTACGCTTGATTTTATTACATTTGATATCGATCTCTCTCAACTCTCTCCACTGTCCCTCTCATTCTCTCCAGTCATTTATCCAGGAGCGGCTGGAGTCCACTCCCCGCCGCCACTTCCTTCCTTCCTCCGCTCCTCTCACAATGGATTAACATTTTACCTTCCTCAACTCTGGAGACAAGAGAGAGCCAAGTAGGCACAACACCCGAAACACAGGAGCAACAGCCCAGTGCGAGTCAAACAACAACCGGAGAATTGTGTAGTGGGTGTCTGTCTGTCTTTTAGAGGAAGAGGATCTGTGGAAGAGAGCATTACAATCACATTGGACGGAACGTCCCACTTTCCACTTCCAGTCCCAGTTCGAGTCAACCATTTATTCCTGTAATGGTTGTTCTATTTGCTTTTACAACCAATCAAGGGTCAAGACCCAAGCTACTTGAGGGAAGCATTATAATTCCCACGATGTAATAAATCCAGACTCCCGTAATATTTTTTATCTACAGCTTCGTCCTCCCTCTCTCCTGCCTCTTCCCTTATTCTCCTCTGAGCCATCTTCATCTCGGAGACGTCCAAATGGCACGGCGTAGCCTCCACCGGTACCGGTACCGGGTCCGGGTCCGGGTCCGGGTCCGGGTCCGGTTAAGACCAAAGCGGGATGAGCTGGACGGGTACGAGTACATCGCTGGCCTGGGATTTTCCTCCGAGATGAGTTGAGATATAGTCTCTCCTCGTCCCTCTATCTGGATCTCTATCTCTATCTCGGTTCCGTCTGTTGACGCTTATTACACACACGGAGCTATTTAATCCTGAAGGAAAATATGTCCAGTTAAATGGACTCCTTTGAGCAGTACATTTATTCGAGTTGTGTTATTTTATTTCGTCCTCGCTCCCCTTCTTGTTCTCCTAATAGTAATAGGAGATGTAAAGGGTTATTATGATTATCTTTATCTCCTACAGAGCCCCGTCCCCCTCCCACGTCAGCCACACATGCACACAGTATTACTTTTTAATTTCGATTAAAGTAAATTACCAATTAAGGTAGCGATTACGCTCCCAATTCAAGACGGAGACGCACGTAACTCTGTTTAATGAGGTTGACAGGGAGCGGTGGACGGGGGACAGGGACAACGGGAACGGGAGTGAGCGTGAGACAGGCAAGGAGTACATATTATTAGAGCGGGCAGAGTCACCATCATCATCATCATCATCATCAAATATTTCTTGACATGAAGACTGTGGAGACAAAAGGAGGCAGCCGAATCCGAATCCGAATCCGAGTCGAAGCCAAAGTATTTACTTCCGTGAAACATCAAATTGGCAAAACGTAGGATGCCCTTTCTGGGCTTATAGGTGTAGTCCCCATGTCGCTACCCAGTTCCATTTCCATATCAATACCATCATCATATTGTCTGTGAAGAACCAAAATGACCCATATCCATTTTTAGCTAAAAACAATATCAACTATCTACAAAAATATT
>JAQFZE010000737.1:0-22815 GCA_034695245.1 Dicyrtomina saundersi | reverse complement strand
CCTGATACAGCGCAACCAACTGCCCCAAAATCACTGGTAAACTCCTCTGCAACAGCACAGGTTGGATACCATCAGCCCCCGCAGACTTGTCCAGACTAAAACTCCACACAGCAGCCTGCACCTTCCTTTCAGTGACAATCTCTAAGCAGTTATGCAATCCTAGAAATTGCATACCGTGCTCAGTAAAATGCCCCTCCCCAACATCTAGCCCAGGAAAGTGATGCCGAAGAAGGACATCCAGAGTCTCATCCATAGACGTCATTGACCAATCTGTAACATCATTATGAATTGACCCCGGTATCCTTATCACATTACCCTCCAGGCTCCGCAGACACTTCACAGCATCCCCAAACTTACTTGCCCTACTACAAAAATTGGTCCATGACCTTCTTTTTGCACATTGCACAGCAGACAAATAAACATTGCGAGCTTCCTTATACTCCCTCCATATGACAGGGTCGTGTTGATGACGACCCATTCTCTTAAAGAGAGTGGTTACACCCACACGAAGAGCTGTGAGCTCATTTGTCCACCACGACGCCACCCTATCCCGTCGTTTATATGTCCTTAGCGGGCACACCTCATCAAGAAAATTTATCATAGCCTTACCAATGCCGCCTCAGCATTAACATCATCAACACTGAACAGCTGCCCATCAGTGACCATATGAACTCTCTCCCTTAAACAAGTGCAATTTCTGCTCCAATCTACTTTCCTAATATTTCTACAGCAAACAGCCCCTGGCAAGCCAGCCGTGACACGGAAACGAATGTAGCTGTGATCAGATCCTGATTCCTTATCCGACACAGTCCATCCATCAACCCATGCTTCGGCTAGTCTATTTGCCAGCGTGATGTCAATTACCTCACTCTTGTTTGCTACAACAAACGTAGAAGCACTACCTTGATTCACAACTGAAAAGTCAGTTGACATAATGTAGTCAAACAGTACCTCACCTCTGCGATTATTGTCAGTACTGCCCCACACCATGTTATGTGCATTAGCATCAGTACCCATGATTAGGGGCAGTTTGTTGACTTGAAAATAGTCAACCAGCTTGCGCACAAGATCCCCAGGAGGATCAGCAGCTTCACCCAGCATATACACAGAGGCAAAGAACATCGGACCCTTACCCCACCACGTTAAAACAGAGACTGTATCCCTGTCCGTAAACTCAACTAGCGAATGAGCCTTAACATTTCTAGATATCAAAACACATGAGCGCGGTACAGCATGCAAATTAGAAACAAAAAGTTGATCAGACTTACCCAGACCCCTCACAGCTCCTCTATAACAGTACGGTTCTTGTATGAGACAAATATGAGCGCAAACTGGACGACTCTGAGCAGAGGTGCCATTTAAGCGACGTCGGTTTTGCACCACTCCATTGCGGAGCCGCATAAGCTCAAGGCCCTCGCTTTTGAGTGGTGCATGTTAATTAAAAGTACAGTTACATGGAGGACTCTTGAAATCTAGATTGCATCCTATGTGTTCACAAAATAGATCATCACCGTTGCATTGCCTTTGTTTGCAAAGGTCTTGAAGACAATGTTTTGTGCATGTTTATGAACTAAACTTTCGTAACTGAGCATCCTGACGTATATAGATAGATGACATTGGAATTGCAGTATTGGCTAATTATTAGTAGAATGAAGTCAAGTTTTTAAGTCAAATGCCTACACTTCTTCAATTTATATCTATTTGCTGCACATAAGGATGACTCAATTCCCTTATGTTGAAGTTTAGATATGTCCATTACTGAATTGACTATCTGGCATTTCAAATTTTCCAGTCAATCGTGTGTAATTTTGACATCTTACGTAAGGTGGCAGACATGATTGACAATCCGATGACACCATGAGATTAGGGCGCATACTTGTCTTTGTTCGAGAGCACACAGTTCTATTGTTTTGGATGTGTAACCAAGTAGTTGTATTATGACAGATTAGAATTTCCTGTTAGGTATCTTATCTTGTTTTGCACTGTTGATACTTGGATGCTAAATCCAGATGACGCTCGTAACTGGCTCCAACAAGTCCAAGAATGATAAGTACTAGGGTGGATATGGTCATTAACGCTGTGGTTAGGCCAGTGCTTTTATTAGCTATGTTTTGATTTCTTTAGGCATTGGATAGTTTGCGATAGGGATTGATTAATGCTCGACGGTACTTACGATTGCTGGCAGCGTATATAAAAATAATAAATCAGGGTGAACCCCAAACTAGCACTAATGCCTTACTGTGTACATATTAAGGTAACTTCTCTGCAGGGTTGCTATTTTTACTATCATGATTAGTAAAAAACAAATATTGTAGCTTAGAACGATCCTGCTAATAATTTCCGTCAAATTTTCATGACTTAATACTCGGTTAGATGCTTGTATCATTCTTCTAGTTAGTTAAACATGAATGAAGATCTGCGTATAGCAATAGATCATTGTTGCCATTAGTAAAATGACTATAATGAATTGTAGGATATTCTTTGGATTTTGACCGTGTTTGTTTGGAATGATGGTACAGATTATTGAATTGTCAGTGCGTCGCCTCAACGTTCCCCAAATTTTGAATAAAAGGAGTGTCATGAAAAAGTATTCCAAGGTCCAGGTACTGATAATCATGATTGATATACTTTGGCGGGTGAATACGTAATCGTGCAACGTATTGTGAACGACTGGTGTATATCGGTTGACTGTAATTAGCATAATCATGAACAACGTGATTGATGTATTAAAGTAATGCAGTACTGGGTATACTTGACATAGTATTGGTCCGTGCAAAAAGTTTGGATTTAAATATTTTACTGCATTGACAGGTATGTAGAATTGGCATTTAATTAAGTCCAAAATATGAAGTCTGATAATAAATTGGGTAGTAGCAATTGTTTGTAATCCGGGATCGAGTGCAACAGCGAGAAATGAAATCATATTTTCAATTGCTCCTATAATTGAACACAGAATGGCTATGATCCTAAATAGTATATACGGTTGTAGTTCAGTCGTAGTAGGACCGGTTAGGTTAACTGTACTTGTATTCCATTAAGTGGAGGTGTAATTGGATAAATTTCAGTCCTTACTTTGTACTTTGTTGTTGACGGATCCTAAAATAGACAGCGTGACCAGTAGCCAGCTCAATAGTGAGATTGATGCGCAAGTCTTGTGTATAGTATTGACACATTTTGGCTCATCTAGCGAAAAGCTTGCTGGTTCTGTAGTATATTGATTGATTTCATCCTATACTTGTAGTTTTGCAACTTTAGTGATAGAGCGTATGAAATCTTTGACTATGCGTCTTCTTACTCCTTTACTGTCATTGTAGTTTCCTACTGTCGCCATGGATATAGCTTTTACTAAACAATCCTTCCCTGTTTGAGTCGTCTTGATTCTGTCAAGTTGCCATTCTAATTGAAGGGCACAATTTTCACTGATTAAAACCATGTCTTCTTCTTTTAAGTGGGGTGTGTTCCTTTTTTTTCTTTTCTAAAGTGACGTAATGTATTTATTTTGCCATTTTTTTCAGAGATCTTGCGTTCGTCGTTGGATAAGATTATATTGCTTTAATATATCGATACGCATAGGTCTAAGGTATGTCTCTGGTATCATGGTAAGTGATGTTCCGATCAGATTTTGGCCTGAGGTGAGTGCCATTAGGTCGTCCGGATCGCTGGACATCAGAGTCAATGGTCTAGAGTTGACTATGGCTTCAGTGTATACAAGTATGGTTTTAAATTCTTTATATATATAAGCATCATGTGTGAGTATCTTATTAGCTCAGTCCGAATTTAATAAATATGTTATCGATCTCCTTATGTTTGGCTAGAGCGTTTTTGCTATGCTTGACTCCACTTGTCTATCAATCTTCATATAATTTGAAACAGTTGATATATTGGGCTGATAAATCGGGTCGCATATCTAATATGTCTTGCAGGAATATTTCTATTTCGATTGGATTGAGGACAGTGGTGCCAGCCAGGTGAGCGTCTTCCTTGGTTCTGTAAACCTTTACAGATTTAAGGATAGCGGCACGGCAGATTTTGTGGGTTTTCTGGGCCTCGGTAGTCATTAAGACTAATATGTTTGAATTGTCTGATGACGGGGATGGAGAACGTTAGGGTTGCTTTCTATCGCCCAGGTTTTTCTCTTCTTTGTTATAGTCTTCCGTATCGTCGTCGTTGTCTTCTCTAGAAGTTTACAAATCTCCGCTGGAATCTTCGGGGTTGTTTCCTCCTCGTGTTGTATCTCCTGTGGCGTCGGCCTGAAATTGATTCGGTTTGAACATTTGAGTTTTGACACTGTCTAAATTATTGACGTGCAGTATGGTTTCTTCAACGTCCGAGCCTTCTAGGGCCTCTTTGTCCCTAAAGTCTGGTTCAGATTCACTTTTTTGGAATTCTTTAACCTTTGATTCAGTGAAGGTTGATTGGTACCCGGAATCGACTGTTAATTCAGTTCTTTTACCTTAAAATGGTAACCAGGATTTCACAAAAGCAAATTTGGATGACTTGGGTTCCTTAGCTGGAGTACTTTAATTTTAGTTCTTAGTGTCGATAGACAAGTTGCTGAATGAAGAGTTAACTTTGGAGAAGCAATATGACTGAATTCAATGGATTTATATTCGTCAAGACTGATAATTTCCTAAGAATGATGTGCACGGATGTAATCTTCCCTGAAACTGAGGTATAAGCGGGATCCATGGGTTTGTTTCTTTCAGTTAGGGTGAGATTCCTAAAACGTTAATAGGATTGTCCTTTCAGTCTCATGCCCTTGATATGGGATGACCGCAAAATCTTCTTGAGTTTGTTGTTGAACGTCAGTAACTAGTTGGTCAAACTTTACTCTATTAGAACTCTTTTTCGTTTCTGTTGGTTGAGAAAGCTGGGGATTTTTCCTATTTATTTACTTCCTAGCGGCGTCTCTTAGATTTGATCAGAGCAGCTAGATCAGCAGGGCTTTTCTCAGATTCCTCAATAGAGGTGAGACCTTGTCGTTAAGCATGTTATGGTTCTGATAATTATACTGTAAAATACGAAAAACCTCCCACTACAAAAGAGTGAAGCAGCACAAACCGATGAAATGATTAGGCTCCAGGAAAAACGCGATTAATTAAGCCAAATAAAACAAACATCCAACCAAACAGCGGTTTTCTAGGAAGCACTTGCGGAGCAGGAGGAAATGAGGAACGGGTAGTAGAGAAAATGTATGACCAATTAGGATGATGACACTAGAGTAGGGATTACTTGCGATAAATGTCCAGTCCATTAGACGTATGGCGAGGGCAGGACATGTAATTCGGAACGTCAGGTGAGTGGGGCACCAAAAGACAAGATTTCGATTGCGTTCAATGAGAGCGTGAAGATGATCACAAGCAGCAATGCAAGCGCATTTTTGTTCAAGAATTATTTTGCCTAACGTAGTTTCGCCAGGAATTGAAGCAGTATCTTGTGATGCAGGAGATGTGACATTAGTGACAGGGATGTGGTCTATAAGCAGGTTTCACCAGTAGGGAGAACAGGAACACTTGGTTTTGTACGTTTGGTGCGTAGAACAACAGGTGACAACGACGCGTTTTTTTGCAAAAATATGTTCACAGAAGCGTTAAACCTTGTTTACAGGCAATGGGAGTCGTTGTGTCAATAGAAAGCGTTTAAAATCCTCTTGATGCTTTAAGTGGGCGTAAATGGCGTTATCCTCAAAAGCTCGTAGGCTAAAGTGAGATCGCGGAAATGTATGTGTACAATCTTTGATATGAGAAACAACAGATTTTGGAAACGTCCCGTTATGGGTAGTTGTACTGACCTCGTCGTCCCAGTCGTCTTCATTGTAGCCGTGAAAAGCGCAATGGCAGTCTTCCTGAAGAGTAGGGAGGACGATCGTAGATTAAGCCGTGAAGCACGACAGAAGCTTTGCGGTTTTGTTTACTATAGGCATCTAGCATAAGTCTATCAACAGAGGGGCACGGGCGACAGCCCGTTTCCTAGAATGAAGATTACGTTGATGAAAAATGCCAAGAACAGGGTAATTATGACGCAGGTAAAGCAAATGAGCCACACTGGAACGTTGGAAGAAGCAGTCCTATTTATGTGTTACCTAGATATATGCGAAGGCTATGTTTTACACAGTTCGTCGTCTCGGGAGTAAATTTCGTGCCGTCATTCTCCACAATGTCTAACTGTTGCCACCAGGTGTAACGAGCCTCCAGGTAGGAGCGCTGTTTGTAAATTGGATGAGGGGTGGTGTCGTGACAATCAAAAATATGCCTTGCGTAGGTGTGGTCAACTCGTCTTCTAATCGGACAGCAAACTCAAGAAATGTAAGGGTGCCAATTCCACCCACAGCAAATATTCATTCCACTGCCGGATGAGGTAGAAGAGGCTCAATGTGTGGATACCAATTGTATACATTCGTTAAAGCATAGGCTTGAACTAAGGATGAGTACACTTGAGGCGAAATTTCACACCCAAATCGCTCGAGATCTGCCAGAGAAAGACGAGGTACATGGATAAGACAAGATGTAGAGCTCCCGTTGAAGTAGAAACCGTCGTGATCAATTGTCAAATACTGACGAAAAGGTGCAAGATTATCAGCAAATTCGTCATGAATTAAAGCAAAAATGACGTCGTCAAGCGGCAACGGCACATAAGAGGCGTAGGGAAAAAATACGTAGGCAGCAGAAATGTCCTTTGAAGGAGTCGCAACTTCAACAATATCGACTTCAATGAATTCTGGTTGGTCCTGGACGGCAGAAAAAACGGAAACAGCAGGGTTGAGTTAAATTAATTTTTAAACACCAGAAGCGGCGTCAGCAAGTGAAATGATTGAATTACTCAAATCCAGTGACATGGGTGACTGAACGGATGGTGCAATGAAAGTGTCCTGTAGAAAAGTACGATCTAAAGCTCTGCGAATGATCTAAGAGGAACCGGAGGAGCTTTACAAAGTAGAAGACACGGCAGAATTACAAGTGTTGTCACTAGATAAGACAATAGTGTCTGTAGGAGTCGCCGGAGTAGAAGGACCCGAATCGATAATTATGGGTTCGTCTGGAGACCGCACAGCGCAAACAGCAGGAGGAAAAAAGTCTAAATCAGAATCGCAGTCACACAAATAGAGATGGCTGAGTAGCGTCGAAGGTTGGGCAACGTCTATGACAAGTAAGAAGATGCAGACGCAAGAACCACTGGAGGGTGAGTCGTCACTGGAGTGTACGACCGTGTTAGAGGCTACGGGTTCCATGGATAATTATTTCTGTTCACACTTGACATAAGTCGGAATGGAATGATGATAAGCGCGAGGAAAGACTTAGGAATATACGTAAGTTCTGTCAGACTTCTGAAAATACCAGATCTTCCAGCGGCGCAATCAATAACAAAGGTAACCCTGTAACTTTATTTTAAACTTCAAAAAAGAATATAAACAGTCATTGATGTGACTAACAAGGCAACAAGGGAACCAGCTGTAATAGATAAAGACGTAATCCAAACAGTTTGCGTCCAAGTGGAACTCAATACAGAGGCAGTCGTCAGCAGGCAGCGGCGGCAGAGTTGGCACAGCGTCTAAAGGTCTGACGTGTGCAGACAGCAAATAAGTCTTGAGGTCTAGCGGCTCACATGATTAGGAGGGCAGCAAATACAGAGCTTTGTAAGTCTTTAAAAAGATGATGTAACAAGCAGCGGTGGAAATCTTGAGTTTCTAGAGAATGCTACAGAACTTGAGTCGTCACAGCGGGTAAAAATTTGAATTTCCGAGTTCCCAACTCAGCAAACTATGAAATGGAGTAAAAAAATTGGAATTTTTTAAAAGACCAGGTTGCATTCGTAGGAAGCCATAAACAAAAATAATAGTATGGTGAGTAGAATGTAAATTGTATTCTGTTTCTTTCTCAAGATGATGTTAATTAAATGTCTAGAGAAAGACTGCTTCGTCTCTCTGGGAGCACGTGCAGTCCGCAGCTTGCAATGACAATGAAGTTTTTAGCGGATGCTAACTTTCTGGATGCCAATCGACCTATGACAGATAATCGAGACTGGACTCGGATATAATAAGGATGACTTACAGTAAGCAAAGCTTGACTGTATTGAGTAAATGAGCAAAGAGTCTTGAGACTACTGTCAGTTGGCGAGTTGATAATAAACTTATTTTATTGTATTTCAAATTGCCTCTCAAAAACTAAAAGATAAAGTAGGTAAAATTATGTAATTGTATGAAGTACATGACATGATGATAATGTGACATTATTTTAATATTTTTTGCAATAACTATAAAGTGAGTGACAGGAAGTTTCAGATTTCTGATTATCAAAAAACAATACAAATCATAATAAGAACAACAATTAATTGGAATTTTTATTTAAATTATAAGTCCAAGAGATATGAAAATATTAATCAAAAAACAAGGGGGGAAGCCCGTTGTTTAATGGCAGCCTTAACAGTAATATGGGGCAGTAATATGTAGTATATCGTGTTATTTGTCATTGTCATTTTTTGCTGTTGACAAATTATGTAGAGTACTATTAATTTGTGCCAATTTACATAATTTGGAACCTTTCTGAAGTACTCGACCGAATCTGACAAAACTATATATCACTTTGAAGACCTTCAAACTAGAAAAATCCGTTTTCTTTTTTCACTTTATTTGACATACTACACTTTTTATAGCGATGTTTTAAAAACTAGCCTTTTTTTCTGAAACATTCAAAAACTGTTGCAATATCACTGAGCTTAAGCGAAATTAGATTTTGGTAAGTGTACCCTAATTAGAACCTAATTTATTACGAATCAAAAATCGTTTCTCCGCTAATAAAAAGTTCTAGCTCATCCCTGATACCAATTAATAACCAATGACGTTACGTGTACTTTTTCCCTATTTAAACTGTTATTTATTACTCATCTTCTTACTACTAAGCAATTTTTGCACTTCCAGTGGAACACGTTATTTAGGGATTTTAAAAAGCGATGTTTTAAAACTGTTTTTAAGCTATTGAGATATTACTTTAAACTTAAACAAAATTAGATTCCGGTAGTCATCCCGGTTGTAGTGGTGTCCAAACTCATGGAGTGGAGAGCGGAACACAGAACTCAAAGCTGCACTTCACTGGCATGTGAGTCCACTCGGCTCCACTGAGAAGTGGAGTGTAGCAAGAGTTCCAAGGTATCTTTGAGGTCTGAGTGAGTTTGAGTTCCAAAAAATTATAAAACCCAGTGTTTAGGAAATTTCCTGCCCTGAAAATTTCCTACCTAAAAATGTTTTTGTTGTAAAATGCAAACACAGTATTGCATCTTGGGGTGAAGGAGCATTATATCATTATTATACATATATCAATCTGCTGAGGCCTATGCATAGGCTGAATACAAAGAGGTTGTGGTTGCAAAACTCATGGTTTGAGGGCTCAACCAGCCATACTGTGATTTCCGAGTAGTTGGGATCTTGTGTACCCATTCTCCAGATGCCAGTGAACTGGATGTATAGGAGTCTGGAGTATCGGGGGTTCAATGTTGAACTTTGGTCACGGGCAGGTTGGACCTGTGATGCATCCCTTTCGGCGGGTGGGGTAGTCTGCTTTACTGACGGCTCACGTGATGGTAATAAAGCTGGCTGTGGGGTTGTTATTGAGGACAGAAACCAGGGAGTAACCCTTATGGCTTTGTCGGTGCATCTTGGTGCTGATGCATCTGTATTTCGGTATTAGATTCTTGGTATCTCCTTCGCGGCCAATTGGATGCTGGAGAATGTCTCTGTTGATCTTCCTGTCAGAGCTCTTTGCGAGCACTTCCCAAGCCCTACATTTTATCGAGTGTTGTGTGGGACTGTCACATTAATCTTATCAGACTCGCTGAAAGGGGTTTTGAGGCGGTGGTAGTATGGATCCCTGCGCACTCTGGTTTCAGAGGAAATGAGGAGGCGGATAGGTTGGCAAAAGCTTCGTATGATAGGAGTTGCGCTACGCAGTTTAGTTCAATACAAATCGTTTCAGTACTACTGTCCGCTATTCACTGCGTCATTGCGCGGTGGACTAGTCGTAAGCATGAAAGACAATGGACTGAACTACGCAACTTCAGGCAGGCCAAGCTCTGGATTTCGGCTCCTCTGTACGGCAATGAGTCATTGGTACGATATCAATTAAGATGTGGGAAGAATATTGATACACTAATTTACGTTTTAACTGTGTGCCGTCTACGTCTATCTAAAGGGGTGTTTAATCTCATCGGATATGTTGGGTCAAGAGTCGGTGGCTTAGTTAGTGGCATTTTAGAGGTCTACGGGCAGGCTTGCTGTTTCACCTGGGTTCTTTTGGTATTTTTTGAGGGGGAGTCTGCAATAGGGCATAATTATAGTAACCTCGGCGGTGTTGTTCTCTTTAAGACAAAACCCGTGTCAGATAATAATATGAGATAATAATAATACCAATCTGCTAAGAAGATAGGAATCGAGATAGGGATCGGCTTCTTCTAAAGGACAGGAATTAGGACCAAAGTTGTTTGACCGAGGATGCAGCAACGCAAAAAGAAAAGCACTTAAGTTTTTTCATAAGTATAGTAGTGATCAAATCTACAACTGATCCACCTCTGACAGCGTAAGAACTTGTTTGTGGCTAAAAAAGCGTCCAGGCAACTTTGTTGTGACAAAAAAACATCTCTACAGCACCATACAAGACGAGACTTATCACAGCAAAGACTCAGCTAGCTACTGGAAAGCCATCAAAGTACAGTAAAGCTTCGTTACAACGGTCTTTCAAGGGGGTGTTGAATTTTGACCGATGTATCAAAGGTCCGTTGTAAAGTTACAACGGTGTTTGGCCTTTGTATAGTAACATATGGTTTTTGCATTATTTTTATTACAACAAAGTTTTGTGCAATTAATTTTTTGTTCGTACATTGTTAAAAAAAATCGTTATTCAACGTTAGAAGACTCAACAAATTTGCTTAATTCTGTTTGAAGTAGTTTCTGAAGCTTGTGTTTTGATAACGAATTCTCTCTCTCTGGTCTTTCGTATCAACCCAATTAATTATTTCTTGAAATTAATATTCCATCTGGTTAACAGATGGAGATCTTCTTGTTAAGAAAACAAATTAAACCAAAGACCGTTGTAACAAATAAGATTCTAATGGTAATAGTGCTGTACGGCCTATAGAATTTGACCAGTGTATCAAATTGACCGTTTTAAGACTATACTTTAACATTACACAGCATATTGTTGCTGCCGGGACTGCTGAATTTGACCGGTGTATCAGGATGACCGTTGTAATCCAGGCCGGTTTAACCCGACTGCACTGTATCCAGAGGCAGAGCATACAACGTTGTATTAAATGATATTACACGGGAGCAATGGGACAGACACTTCAGGACCATTTTTGAAGGAGCAGATGTAGTAGGGTTGCCAGGTTAGGGAATCCAAATTAAAGGACATTTTTCAAAAAAAAACCTATAAACATATGGTGCTAATTTACGTTGCCCCACTAGCCTAAATTACTACCTACACGCCATTATGATACACATAGATAATGCAAAACTTATTAAACAGCATTTAATCATCCGAGCACACAAAATTCACATCGCATTTATTCACAGTAGCACTAAACAAACAAAGAAGTTCGGTTTAATAGACTGTACGTTGTTTTAGACTAGCAATGTAATTATTTGGTATAATGTCACTTCGATCCCCTTCCGCTAGTGCTATATTTTTCTTGTCCTTTTGCTATTTGAAGTAAAAATTTATTTTCCGGAAGAGAAATGAAATCATAAAATTCCTTAAAACTAAAGTTGTAGTTTAATCGAACTTGAAGCTCTGCCTTCACAAGATCTGGATCCATGCGATTTCTCTCATCGCTCCACAATGATTTCATAAGACTAAAGATACGCTCTGCATACGCATTGCTTACAAAAATTAACAGTAAAAACGACACAATTTTCAACAACTGACATGCTTCTTCTTTTGAAAAAAATGCCACCCACTTTTTATCCACCCCTGGGATGCTTTGAATCTTTGGATATGCTATTCGAAGAGACGTAAAATCTTAGTACAGTTAGTCTTTGTCGACGTTAATACCTAGTTTTTTAGCAAGCTTCAACAACGTTTTGAATTTGATGCTAAAATTGAAGTCTTTTAGTTGCAAAACTGACAAAATAACTTTCCAAGTATTCTATACTTATTTAAAAAAACTGGTGTGCTTCTTCTTTGAACTTGTTTCTCTCTGAGCGCCGCAATTGTTTGAGTAACTCGTTAACTTTTGATCCGTAGAATTCATCATTTTTACGGTGGGTTAAAGTAACATGTAATTTTTTCATCAAAGGAAAGATTTCAGGTGAAGTAAAACTATTTGATTCCAGAGTTTTTACAGTAGTGTCAAACTCCTGAAGCACAGTATGTAAAAAGTATATGTAGCACTCAGGCAAACCTTTTTCAGTTGCATCATTATCGCTGTTGTGAGAAACAAAGGTCCAGACAAATGGTGGACAGTCTTTTTGCCAACAGATAAGAAGTAGAACTTCAATGCAGGCCATGATTTTAAAACACGCTCAATTGCTGGAAGCAGGGAAAACCACCTTGTAAGTACATGACGTAGAATTTGGTTGAATTCATTGTCAACAAAACAGCAAAATTCTTTTAGGGATTCTACTCGTTGGGCTGAGGAGCTAAACTCGCTGTATATCTTTAAAATTAGTCCTTCAACGTCATAAGATAAAGCTGAATTAGCTTTTTTTACGGCGTTATGAAGAACGTGGCAATTACAATTAGCTGCAACAATAGATTTATTTTCGGTGAATAGTTTTTGATACACAGAGTTATGCTGACCGTAATTAACAGCCACGTTATCAGCACTGTAAGCACTAACTTGATTAAAACTGAGCCCATTTTTTTGGTAATTTGGTTTAACTGATTGAAAATGTCGAGACTTGCTTCATTAGCATTCTTATAAAAATCTAGCAACCCTGACATATTCCAGTTTTACGGTCGAAAAATTGTACAGCATAGGGATACATTTTTATGTTTCCTGTTTAAATTAGAAAAGTATTTAAGTACCTTTAATTATTACTATACCATTTTGCATATCGCGACACATATCTCCTTCATACCCTAAAGAACGATAAATGTAATTGGCATTTATTGATAATCAAACATTGAACTTTACCTCTGTTAGAAGCATCTAACGCTACACTAAAAAACGGAAACTGTTTTAGCTCACCCAATAATCGAGACTCTGAATCTGGGCCCAAAACACTTTTAACAATTGCAGATGATTTTATTTTTGCACAATTTATCTGACATGCAAATTTAGAGTCCTTGAAAAAAATTAGCAATAATTTATGCTGACAGTCAATGTAATTGTAGCTTACTAAATGCCTTACATTGTGATAAACGCTTGCGACTTCCGTCAGTATTACACGCTCCTCAACAGTTGAAAATGATGGGGAAAAAATTGTGCAACAGTTTTTGAAACTTTTTTTGTTCGAACAGCAATGATATGCTTCTGGCTGTTAGCATGTGATGTAAGGGCCGATTTGCCTGCGTACTCTACAGAAAATGATTTATTTTACACAAGTCAACGAGCACTTTCTGTGTCAGATTCACATCTGCAAAGCCAAGTTTTAAATTCGTCTTCCTGTTTCCATTTAGAGTTATAACTGCACATTGTTTTCACTTTCTTGGGAGGTGTGGAACACATGTTTCACAGTGGTAGTTTCACAATACTAATAGGTTATTACAGAATGTAAATTTATTAGTCAGCGTAGTGGGCTCAATAATGCCAACTTATTTTTGTAAGTGCAGCTTTGCAATTTGCAATATGAATATAAGTGCAGCATGCAGATTGACCTTAACGTACAATTTGCTCAAAATTTAAATAAATGCGCTCAAAACAAATCGTTTTGCATAATCAAGTATTTGCATATTTAGATAATTAAGTAGAAATTTGATTATAGAGGGCAATTGAGTCAACATAAACAGCAAATTACTTATAAAATGAATTTTGTCACCAATAAATGTTTAAAATCTTCCTTTTGGCACTACGTTTCTATCAACATTCATTTCCAGGACATTTTGCGTCCTTTAAAGCCTTACGAAAGGACGCAGGACATGACACTCTATTAAAGGACTGTCCTGCGTTTTCCAGGACACCTCGCAACCCTTACTAGTAAGATGTAGCTGAAGACGTAGCATTAGGCCAAGAGCACCAATATCCGTTAAAAAATACGGAGCTTCTTTACGCTGATATCTCCATGACATAACTGATTAATCCATCAAAGGATTTGCTCACAATACATCTCCAGGTTTAAATGGCATCCCTAATAAAGTTTGGAATAGTTTCGATCAACCTGCTTACAATTTCTTTAAATCAGTTACTTATGACTGTCATGGTATATCTGAAAGCTGGACTGAAATTATAACTGCAGCTTTTCAAAAAAAGAGACATCTATTTGCCAAATATATATAAGCCTATGTTACTACTTAATACAATAGCCAAGCTATATAAGTGCATTCTGTCATCAAGCTTGAGTTTCTACGACTATACCAACGACACTGTCTTTGAAAATCAAGCAGCATATTGGAACTGGAGGGGTTGTACTGACCAAATATATGCACAATATACTCATATTCTAAGACAGCTAATAAAACCATTATTTTAGGAAAAAAACGGTTTACTCTATATATGATTCTTGATTCTATCAAGAGTAAAAAATTGTGGGTTAGGCTAAAAAAACAGGACTAAATGACAGCTACATTCCCAGAATTAAGAAACTATATGACCTGGCTAAAACAAAAGTAAGATGTAACGAGGGATTTACGGATCTAATAAAAGTAATAAGAGGAGTGCTACAAGGCAAAACGATATTAATAACTTAAATTACAATTTGGTTTAGATAAATTCACTAAAATACGTCAATGCAGCGGCGTAAGTGGTATTTAAATGCACTTCTACTAACTAACTATTTTTCTACATGCGGATAAAATCATATTAATGGCTTTAAACGAATTATATCTACAACGACAGATTAATTTGCTCTGTAGGTTCTTCAAGAAAAACGATCTGACTGTAAATCATACTAAGACCAAAGTTTTGGGTTTTCAAATAGGCGGCAAACTAGCAGCAGCTCTATATAGTTTAAAAAAGTATGTTTCTATATTTTTTTCAAAAACAATTATTTGAAAATTTTAACAAAATCTGAAATTAATATTTTGATAAGCATATAAAGATGTTGTATTTCAAATACTTTAAGAATTAAACAAACATTGTGAGACCTAACGCGCAGTGAAATTCGAAAAAATTGATATTTTTGAAATTGCGCGCGCGATTGCCGTCAAACATTGAATTTTGCAGTCGAACGACTATACGAGCAGAGGTCACTTATATGAGTGGTATATGTTCCAGGTTAGGGATACCAGGTGGTTTACCCAGGACATTCCTGGTTTCAAACAAAATATTATGGGTCGTGGTAAGAGTCGACTAGGAGGCCAAATGTCCTGGTTTGAGACAATCGAAATAAATTATAACTATAAGGGCATTTTGATCTAATGAATAGAAAAACTTTTTATAAGTTTTATGTTTTAAGCTCTTAGGTTGGAATGTAAGCGTAGCGCGGTACCTACGTTTCAACAAACGAAGCAAACAATGCTTTGCATGGCTATAATTGGCACTTTTACCTCATACCGGAATTTCTGTCTGCATTTCAGCAATGTAGTGCAGTGTTCCGGTAGTTTCAGTGCTATTTTTGTTAGTTTTGTTTAACTAAATTGTGTTTAATTGCTACTACTGTTAATTAAACAAGTAAAACATTGATTGTCACAAAGTAGTTGTAGCAATGCCTAAGTACGGTTTCTTGTGTAAACCAGAATAGACTTCACAATATTTTTTTATCATTGAAGTAATGGTAAGGGCATTTGAAGTTTTTATTGCAAGTTTTGCAAGATATATATTAGCTGTGCAAACGGTGAAATAACTGAAGTTAGGAACAACATTAAGACAATAAATTATGTGCAAAATGCTAAAAGTGTCATTCTAACAAAGTTATCAGTATTTATTAATTTTCGTTCAAGTCCTGAGTTAACAATTCATAAGAAAAGGGTTACAGCTGCGGAACTAGCGCTAGTTTATCACACAGTGAAACATCTTCAACATTTTGTTAGCATAGATTGTTCGGCACAATTAAATAGAAAACTATTTTTAGAATTAAAAATAGCAACAAAGCTTTTGTGTAGAAGAACAAAGGCATCAACTTTGGCGCAAAATGTTATAGCTCCTAAATTTGTATACACAATAGTTAGTGAAATTTAGAGCAAATCGTTCGTTTTCTCAGTTTCTTTAGATGCAAGCAATTAAAAAAAGTAAATTATTTCCGTCTTCTCCTGCGCTTCTTTCATCCAAATTCAAGAAATGAATACTGTTTGTTGGACTTTTATGATGAATCTGCGGAAAAAATTACTTGGCAAATTCTCAAAATTTTAGCTAATTTTGACTTCAGTATTTTGCTAATGTCATCATACTCTGCAGATAATGCTTTTGTTAACTTTGGTGTACACTCTGGTGTGTATACACGTCTGGTCAAAGGAAACAAAAACATGTTAAGAGCAAAGTAAGAAAAAAGTTCGTTTTTGTTAACTAAGCTCACTTAAGCTTCGCTTCTTTAAGGAGCCCAAAAAAGGGCTCATGGCTTTTCTTGATGTTTGAAAGGAGCCTAACGCCTATTTGGGTCCCTAAAAGCTCATAAGAGCGCGTTTCTACCTGCCGGCTATCTTGACGGACAGAAAATATTTAGTCTGCCTGTAGATTTTTTTCCCTTTCCACACTACTACTTCCTAAGTACTTACCGCCTACCAGGGCCTAGTCATGTATAGGAAATGCTAAATGATAATAGTGTATGGAGTATAAAATTTAATTTTAACATATGATATATGAGTGTGTACCAACCGCCAAGACCAAAGCCGGTAAACAACAAAAACAACTAAAAATAAGTTTAATTTTTGTTATTATTTTATTTTAATTGATTTATATTTTATTTAAAATTTAATATTAAATGAAAAATGTCACAAAAATATATCGCTCACATCATTAACTAAAACAAATATAAAAATTAAATAAATATTATTATTTAGATGTAGAGATAGTATATAATAAATTATTAAATTAATATATGAATTTGGTAATAATAAATTGATGTATAGTAATAGTATTTCTAATTATTACAAATAAGCTTATTAATCGTCAAGAATTTTTGCCATTCTACATTATCATCTACCTGGGCCTGTGCATGTATAGCAATATGCATTTAAATGAATATTATCGTGTGTATGAAGTTATATACAATATAACTGCTTACTAATACCGACCAACAACAAAAACAACTAAAAATTAGTGTAGTTTTTTACTTGATTTAAATTAATTTATGTAATATTTAAAATTACATACTAAATTCAAAATAGTACTATGGGCAATTATGGCCTAAATTAATTACCAAAACAAACAAAAATTAAATAAATCTAATAATAATTATAGTGTTTGGCTGTTGGATTGGTAATTTGGTACGCACACTGTTCAAGCAATTTGCTACTGAACCGCACCATGCAGCTGTACCACAGCAGCTTTTAGTTTTACAGTCAACCCATACTGTCCTGGAGGTACAAATTTTAATAGCATTGAAAGTACTCACCAATAACTAGTGTGGATGTTATTGTTTTGTACGGATTTGTACACGTCTAAAAAGTAGGTTGCCCGCGCATCATGTTCGTAATCATGCTAACACATACCACGCTACAAATTCACATTTGTATTAACAGAGCAGGTCGCTACGTATACTGCGCTTACAAAAAGAATGATATTTTAATGTTACGTATTAATACCAGTCAGCAGACACTTTGTACCTGCTTCAGTTGTGATCATGCTCACCTGTGCTAACTCATTCAGTGCATCTTGACATGCCACTTAATCCAAATAATTTGCATAACTTAGCATTACATGTGACATGTCTTGACATTTCCGCATGCACGCAAGCCTATCACAAGCATTATTCATACTGCCACATACACGAGACGGAAAGGATGTTTTTGAACAGATTACTACACATCTAAAACGTATGTTGCGCAAGCATAATATACTACATCATGCTTACAAATACCAATTAGGAGTATGCATTTCGTTAGCATCGTATAAAATCTGCAAATGGTCTGCATTAGTTAGTATTACATGTGACATGTCCTGAAATTTCCGCATGCACACAAGCCTATCACAAGCAGTAGTCATACCGCGTCGTGCCCGGCGTACATACTTTTTAACAGTTGTTTCATGAAATACACTAGTTGCCTAAGTACAGGCAGTGTAGTTAATTTACTTGAGTATTTACTAAGCCTTTGAGTGTTAAGTACTAACTAGAAGCTCGTAATTAATTGCAAGTAGCTTGGATGAACACTGCTATTTCTCTGTGTTAAAGTGGCAGTCACAATAAATAGTAGTTCATACACCTATCTTTTTAATATTTAAGTGACAATTCCATCGTGGACATAGTGACCAGAGTGTTACAAGCCGAAAACATTACGTCTATTTTTTATCAATAAACATATGCAATGAGATAATTTAATAATAATATTGAAAATAACATCGTTGTTGTTCAGTGCTGTCATTATTCTCAACTTCAAAACATTTAAAATAAACTTCAAGCTTCATGCACAGTCCCGTCGGCTTTCTAAACTCATGACATGACACCATAAGATTAATTACGCTGTTATTCAACGTGGAATACAGTTTTGCATTGTGACGTATGGTTGTGGTGACTGCAACTATGAGCGAGCATAGATTAGTTGTTACTTATTGTGTGATGACTGTGTTTGCAGATCAACGTACATGTTACGTTGAACTGCAAAATAATTTGTGTTTACAGGTCACTAAAGTACGCGTACTAATAAAGGCAACTAATATTGGTTATTTTTAATTAATGTCTATGTGTCGAAATTTTTTTACTTCGAGATCAGTTTGTTTGTAGTAAAGCACTCATAATAACTGTTAGTTACATTTTACATTGCAGAGTGCGATTAATTACATGACGCTCGCTCAACATACTTTTTGTATGTGTACTAATCTGCACAGAAGCACACTTGCAGCAGTGTGAGAACAGTTTAGGGTCATCAATATCTGAAATATTTAAATATTTTGGCTTTTTGACTGACAACTGTTTTTATTACCTTCGGGTACAGCTCAAGCAATTTCGTACTTGACCACAAGTAGCAGCCGTAATAACGTTTGTTGTACAGATCACATGCAACAGATTAGGCTATGCTTATCTTAATCTAAAATATGTAAATATTTTGGCTTTTTGTCTGACAGCAGTTTTTATTTCCTTTAGCATTATTACTATGGGGGTCCTAAATCATTACGTCATACAGTTTGGGGAAGGTGGGGTCTGGAAAAATACACCCTACCATTAACATTAGTTAAGTACAAACGGATTTATATGATATTGATAGGGTAAACAGAACTTGAGGAAATTCGTATGACGTTAAAGCTGTGAGACCCTTAATATTATATAATATTTACTGAACCTAATCCTTCCTATAATGTGTTCACTATATTTATACTAAAAGCTCATCGCGCCTACCTACCGGTGCCAGCAGAAATGGTCAGCTCGACTCGTCAATGGTAAAACGCTTTACCACCCCAAAGCTTGCCGACTTTTTCGGGGGCGAAACGGACTCGAAAAGCTCAGCTTTCGTTATTTCCAAATCGAAAGCTCATGCCTTTGGAGAGAAAATGAACGACGCTTCGTTCACGAGGCATCGTTCGCCCGTTGGAACGGGAAAAGTCTGACACTGATTAAAAGCGAACTACCTTGCTCATGTTTTTCACAATGCCTTAGGCTCTGCGGCCAAAAAGCTGAGATGTGGAAACATTTGTGCTTAAAACGTACGCTCATTTTAGCAGATTTGCTGTTGGCGTTTCGGAATTGATAGGTTTTTGTGAGTTTGTTAACGATGAGTGGTCTCCCTTATTGAGGCATGTTAGTACGAGATTTCGTCTCCTGCTACCTGCCCTGATTCGGATATTAGCCCATTGGGATGCACTCAGAGGCTATTTTTTATCTCAGGACCCAGAAGATGTTGACAAAACAATCCCTATTTATTTGGGAACCGGCCGTTGTCAAGCTGATGACGACGAACTAAATTTGGCGAAGTTTTATGTATTTTTGTTATCACACACGTTAACTTTAATTTATCATTCTATTGAAAAGCTAGAAAGCAATAATTTAACAGTAAAAACACAGTATACTGAAATGGAACTTATTGTAGCTAAATTTGAAAGTTGAATTAAGGAAAAGTTCTACGAAGGAATCTTTGCTATGAATTCCTGGAAGATTCCAAATCAAAGTGCAAATAGGATATCGAAGAACTTTAGTGAGTTTTACCTTAGTTTCGTCTGTAAAAGATAGGTACGATTTAAGTTATTTAAACTACCATAAGCATTTAATTTGTTTAAATATTGACTGCAGATTTCACATTGAGACTTTACTTTAGGCAATTCAAACTATAAATTTAACCTTATACTATGATGAAATATTTGATGAGCACCGAAAATTACAGGATTTTTTAAACGTAAACAAAGGCAAAGATGTTAGCATCAGTAAAAAATACGTTCAGTTTTTTAGTGAAGTTCAGCCAAAATGCCCAAATATAGAGAAACTGATGTCTTTTGGGCTCAGTATTCTGTGTACTTAGGCCCATTCGGAAAGAAGTTTTTCCTTAATGCAACAAATCTGGACAGACCAACGAAACAGATTACTTATTGACAATGTAAAATCCGATCTACAGATAATTAAAAATTTTAAAAATATGCCATGTTTAGAAGTGCACGATACGTTTTTAAATAATAAGAAGTTACTAGAATCAGCCAGATCCTCGACAAAGTATGAATACAAAACGTACAAAAAACAATGAATTAAATTAGAAGCATTCCTTACCTAACAGGCTATAATTAGAAGGTAACACAATAAAAACATCATTTTAATATCAATTTGTAAATTGAATGCCGTATTATAACAATATCACCAAATATTGTCATAGTCGGAGGTTTCAATTATGGTGTCATATGTGTTTAGCTTCCCAAAAAAATGTTTTTCTGATTTTTAAGGAGGGAGGGGGGGATCAAAATTGACGAATTCTGCATGACGCCATTAGCATCATGCCAAAATTAGTTTTTGTATAAAATGTCCTGGTTTGAGAAATTTGAAATCTGGCATCCCTAATTCCGGGTAGTTTCGCTTCATTCTGTAGTTTCAAGTAAGCTAGGTTCCCATGAAAGTGTAATCGATTTATCAAACTTAGTGTACTACAACCTTAAATTAACTCCGTCGAATTCTGCGCCAGTCGCTCATAGTTGCCCGTAAAATTAAAAAAGCCCGAAGTAGATGCTGGTGAAAATGAGCTGGATGGTAATATTTGGATAACCCCATTTAAAAACGATGCCTTACCATATTTAAGCCACATACGTATGTCCGTGATATGTAGTAATAAAGAAGGATCCGTAAAATGGGGATGTTTCAAATACGTACAGCCGAACCGTTAAAAAGTATGAGCCATATACGTATGTACGTGGAACGTAGTGAGGAAGTTGGATGCCGAAAAGCTGAGGTGGTAATCGAAATCTAGTGCCCAGACCTGAGCATGGAGATCTTCGAATTCCACACTGCAGTCCCAAACTCACGACCACAATACGACAATACTAGGCTGCCCTGTGAACGTACATAAATAGGTACCTTAACTTGTAATATAAATTCGTGAAAAAATTCCACGTGTATTTTTATTGGCGAAACTTGACAAGCTCACACCTCCGTATCTACCTCCATGAATTGTAGCCACTTTTGTTTTACTTTATTAAATGATTTTTACTTTGGTCCAATCAAATTTAATTGTGGCTAAATGCCTAACCAGATTCTAACCAAAAACTATACAGCACTTTTTCTATGCATTTGCGGACGATAGAAAGTTGTTTGAATTTATTCAGTTCAAAAATGTAACCTGTAGAGTGTGACCTATGCTTACCAGGTGTCCCGGAAAACGCGGGACAGTCCGGTAATGATAGGTCGTGTCCCGTGTCCCGCCGAAGGGTTCGCACTAGCGGATCGAAGTGGCGTTATACAAAATGATTGTGTTGCAAGCAATTGTCGGCGTTTGAATTAGCCTACCTATCGCCTATCCTATTTTTTTGAAAAAACATTATGCTTATCTTATTTTAACGATTTCTTAATGCCTATCTATTGTTTATTTTTACCAATTTTCCTGCGTACTGCCTATTTTTTAAATCAGCCTATTATCAGCCTATATTTTATAAATCAGCCTATTAAAAGCCAAATTTTCATAAATAAGCCTTCCAAAACTATTATCTTGATGCAATAAAAATAATTATTTTTGCCCTCATGCCCAAATTTTTAGAAATTTTGCGATACAAACAAGGCAAAAATATGCACATTAAAACTTTTCTGCCTATTAGGCAGAATTTCTTTATTGCTTACCTAGCCTATCCTATCTTTTATCTTTCCAATTGGCCTGCATATTGCCTACACAATTTTTTCTTAAACTTTTCTGCCTGCCTGCCTAATATTTTGCCTATATTATAGGACGAGCGCGGACCTTTGTTTGCAAGTCTAAAACGGATTGTTAATCCGTTACACCTACCTAATACTAATAATGCATTGTATACTAAATTTTTTTTTGTATTGTATTGTATTTGCTTTATTGTCAATCCCTTTAACAAATCAATGCTGGTTTTGCAGTGATGACATCAAAATATAAAGAATATAACATAGAAATAAGATAAACAAATTAAATAGGTAGCAGTAGTAGCTAA